>JAPFFP010102236.1:0-19580 GCA_026153255.1 Solanum medicagineum | reverse complement strand
TGTTGGTAAACATGGTTCAAGGATAGCTTTTAGTCACTACTTGCCTAAAATGCCATACCAAAGCCCCCTGAACCTATTTTACGAGCCTATAAGTCCTAAAAGTGATCCAAATCAACTTTATCATCAATCCAGAAGATGAGTATATAGGTAATCCTATGGTGTTAGTTAGTACACATGAATTTCAATTGCGAGAGTGAGAATGCTTCCTTAGTCCCTGAATTCTAAATGCTTCTTAAGTGACTAAGACGGACTTCTTTTCTATGAGGGCATTTGCACTAACTGATTAGCATATGGCTGCACCAGTGATTGTGGATGGCTGATTCTCCTTAGCCTATCATAGTTGGGTTACCAGATTCATCATCATGTTTTGATATGCTCAACAAGTTTTCAATCTGGTTTTGAAAATGATCTTTGGGTACCTAAATCAGAGGAATTGATGCATATGCCATTAGTATAGCTGCTATGTATTTCGCTTTGTTTGCGTAGATTGAGTCGTCGCCTGAGGGCAAGCAACAAATATAAATTGAGGGTGTTGATATGCTGTCAAAATACAACACATTTGAGGCCTAAAACAAGGGATTTTGTGAGTTCTTAATGTGACTTTTGTATGATTTTTATGTGTTTTTGTGTTGTTCTTGCAGAAAATGTTAGGTTGGCATGATTTTGAGGAAACCTTGTAGATATTACTGAATCATGGGACATACGAGCTCACCTACGAGTCGTAGCCCAAGCTACGAGTCGTAGGGTGTGTTGTAGGAAGAAACAGAGACCAAAAATCAGAAATCTACTAATTGGAGGTCACCCCTACAAGGCCATCCTAGGAGTCGTAAGTCTCACTACGACTTGTATGGGTGGACTCGTAGCAGGAATCAGAGAGCCAAAATGTTGGACCAAAAACTGAAGGCCTAGACTACGTGAGAAGCATACGAGTCGTACCAGTGAGGTTTTACCAGTTGAGTCCAAGATGCCAAGAACCTGATAAGAGACCCCGATTACAACTTATAGGCCATCCTATGAGTCGTACTTGCGAGTCATACCAGCTGCCAGCTGTCTTTTCTGTGTAATTTTTAGAGTTATTTTATAAACACTATATGTAGTTTAAGTTAGGGTTTTAAAAAGGGAGATTCCAACAAGAGAAGTTTCGATCAACTTTGAATATTCTCTCAAGGAAACTCTTTGGTTTTTAGCTTAGATTATCTTTCTCTCTTAGAAAACCCAATTTTGGGGATTGTAAACCTTGCTTTATGCTCAGTGTCAATCTATCAAGCTTTCTGTTTGCAACTTGTGGTGTTTTCAACCTTCATTGCCTTGGGTAAAATTCTCAGTCATGTCATTTATTTGCATTTTTGCTTGTTTTGCCTTAGGCATGAGTAGCTAAGCACCCACAACTTGGGGTCATGGAAACTATGGATATTTGACTTGAGATAACCTAGGTTTATTGCATTTCTATGATTGGGGTTGTGCATTTATTATTTATTTCCCTTTATTATGATTGTTATTTGGTGGTGGCCAACACCAAACCCTGCTTACAATCAAGATCTTGACCAATGTAGTGATGAATAAGAAAAGGGAAGTAAATTACATAATTCGATTGATATATTCTCATCTAATCAACTAAACTTGACCAAGGGGGAGCTTGACTGGGACAATAGGTAACGGTTAGTTGGCACACCATGGTAGCCGGCCAAGCACCATGGTGAAACTTGGCCTTCACCTTCACAAGAGGGCTCGAAGAACCTAAGTTACCGTCCTGTATGCAAATCTCCAATTGTAGTTATGTTACATAGGGAGATTGAGTCAAAGAACCATGGGGAACACAATTCCCAAGTTGTCCCTAAAATTGAGTGTTTTTCTGCATCATAGTATAGTCTTTATTTTATTTTGTTCTTAAATCAACCCTCCCCCCCATTTAGAGATTTTAGTTATTGATACTCGAAATGATTGATAGTGAATTCTTGTGGTCAAACCCTGTATTCCTTGTGGATTCGACCCTAACCTTCGGTTAGTTTAATTGCTGACAACAATCGCTTTCTTATTGGAGCATGAACATCATCACCCATGGCACTTAATTTCAGTTTTTAGTCCCCGTACACTGCTTAGCCCTGAGTCTTTTAACCTTTCCTCCTCATGAAATCTCCGCATCGGCCTCCCTTGACTTTTTGGTTCCAGTCCTTTTTCGTAAATCTCTCTCATACCTAGGATGCACCACCTTGTGTTTTGGGGGTCTGTGGAGGTGGCGGTGTAGGTAGAATCAGCTGGCTATAGGGAAGGTACCTCCTATGGCTGAGCTTGAGATACCTCAAGAGAGCCATACTCAGAAAGTGAAGCATCATCATCTAATCCTTCTTCGTCACCCTCTTCTTCAAAATGGGAGGGGCTATCCACCTCTATTGGGACCCTTGTTGTTTGTGATCTTTCCAAGGGCACATTAGCTTCAGGGTCAGGGTGCAAATTCATCTTCTTAGTGGATTGATAATCATCTGATGTTTCATTTCGCAGTCAATGTCTTGAAGTTGAGGCACACCCCGTCGACCTCTTAGAGGCATTGTCTCTGAAAAATCACCACACTCCAAAGCATGAGTCCTATGATGTTTTGCTCAAAAAACAAATAACACATAAAATAGTAAAACAAGAAACAATAAAATTACTGAAGTAAAAACAATGGAACCAGGTGCAGAGTTGTAGGTATGAGGTGAAGGTATGAATCGTAGGATGACCTACGAGCCGTATTTTAGCCTCGTAGTACCAAGGCATTTGAGAGAAAAACATTTCGGAATCATCTATGAGACGCAGGTACGATACGAGTCGTAATATGTGCTTGTATCTGATTCCTGAAACATTTTGTAAAGTTAGATCTGGGCCACGAGTCCACCACTACGAATCATAACAAGCTCTACGAGTCATAGGTGAGTCTCATATGGAAAATGTTATGGCATTATAAATGACTATTGCCTTCTACGAAGGGCTGTTATGTTTCGTAGGATGACCTACAACTCATAGTGGGTCCCTGTAGTAGAAAACAGAGAGCAGCCTGGGTGCCTCTAACCTTTCCAAAATGATCAAAAGGCAAACAGGAATCACAAGAAAGCAAAAGAAAAACAAATAGTTAACCATATAATAACTCTAATCACTCCACTTTACAAGATATCCCACAATGAAATATGATTCTTCCCTTCCGATCAAAACATTCATAATATGAACTACTTTTGAAAATCACCCAATTTCAACAACAGTATATCACACACAGAGGCATACAAAGGGTTACTCAAGTTCATACACAAGTATTTCATGGCAACAAGATTATAACACCCCAACACCTACAAATTTCAACACCAACATGGTCTCTCAAGATAATTACCCATAGATCATGAAATAAACGCACTCAAGCACCACATCAAAGTTCATATTTGTCAAGCAAGGGTAGAAATAGAGAGCCTAATCGCTACAGTGGTGTAGGTAATTCTACATCATACTCCACATACTACCATAATCACTTACAACTGGTTTTGCTTACCTAGATCACACAATATTCATTCATATACCCACAATCAAGATTGTCTCATAGGCATGCCAAACTTAACCACGAAAACTTACCAGATGACAGATGAAGATATAATGAGAAGGAGAGTAAAATACAAAACCCCTGGTGAATTTCACTTGCTAGGATATGCTGATATGCTAATAGAAGAATGGTTTAGGGATGAATGAAATAGTGCAAACTAATGTTTGGGGGGTTATAGAGGAAGAAAAATCATTTCAGGGAGGGAAATGAGGAGCCAACCTTTTAATATTCCAAGCCGAGTCACTTTAAAATTCTGCAGGTTGGGTCGACGAGACCCCGACTATGAGTCGTAGGGCATCCTACGACTCGTAGGTCCTAATCTTGTAGCAGACCCAACACTTAGGAAAATGTTGATTTCATTCCTGGGCATTATGAACCCCGCTTACGACTCATAGAGGACTCTATGAATCATAAGGTATGCTCGTAGCATGTGTGTAAACTTATTATGGTCACTGTTTCCCTCTACGAGGAATGACTATGAGTCGCAGAGTTCACTGCTATTCGTAGGCCTACTCGTAGAGGTTTCTCCACATGCTATCCTCTTCAACTCTTTAGCTTTTGATCAGTTCCTGCAAACCACACTTAAATATATACCAATGTCTAGAATAATACAACTGATCCAGTGTCTTAACACATCAAAACAAACATCAAACTACTACCTGGCAATTCAAACAAATGATTTAAACTTAAAATATTCCAAAAATATAAGAGATATTTGGGTTGCCTCCCAAGAAGCGTCGTGTTTAATGTCATGGCTCGACTTTGCCATCTTGGATACTCAGATTTCTCCGATAGTCTTATTGCTGCTCCTTCGACACTACTTTTGCTCGTCCTACACCGACTCTAGCTATTCAGTAATCTGCTCCATCCTGTCTCCAAGCTTTTGTATTGCTAAGGTTTGTTGTTCCAATTTGTAGTTACCCTTGATAACATCAAGATTTATCTCCCAAACAACATCCTCTTGCTCGTTGACCTTGGTCAGGACTTGTTCAAGCGTATGCTCAATCCTTGTCAGCTTATTAGTGCAATGTTGTTGCGGTAACCTTGGCCAATTTGGCAAACTTTTATTCTTGGGTTTACTTGGGGCTCCCTTCAATACACTAGTGGATGGTCTGGCATGTCCTTGAAAGGGTTGGTAGACTTGGGCAACTGTCGATAGCTTGTCCATATACTTGGTAATCTCATTAAATGGTTGTCTTAGGAATGCCCAATAGTCCCCTCTAAACAATGCATCAGCATGCCCTTGTTGTTCAGAGGTTAGTGGTTGGTAGAAGCTAGCCACCAATTCATCATCCGTCAGACAATGGTTTCGGTTCGTTGCCAAGCACTGGTTATGCCTTTTCCATGCTACTACCAAAGATTCTCCTGGCACCCTTTTAAAATTACAGATGTTATTCTGTAGCTTTTGCTTGTTGGGACCCTTATAGAAGTTCATGAGGAAGACTCTCTGCACCTCCTCCCAGTTAGAACAAACATCAGGTAGGAGAATTGACCACCATTCAGTCGACTCACTCCGGAGAGTCAAGGGGAAAGTCTGAACAGCCATGGCCTCCCAAGTAGGTGTCTTGTCCCAAAAACCCCCTCAACATTTGGCTAAAATTTTGCAGGTGAGTGTAAGGGTCTTCGAACTCTTGTCCATAAAATAGAGCTCATCTCTGCAAGGTTTCTAACAAGTCATTTGCTATGTAGATCTCTTGTTCAGTCATGGTGCTAACCAACTTGTGAATAGACTAAACAACAAAACAAAAAGTAAAAGTAAAATATAGGAGATTCCAAAAATTAACACTAGGAGTAACTAATAGTGAAATAAAGTCAAAACCTAGCCGTATTGCCCAACAATGGCACCATAATTTCTGATGATGTTCACTCTCTAATAAGAAAGCAGTCGCTGTGAGCAATTGACCTAACCGAGGTTAGGATCGAATGCATAGGGAATAAAGGGCTTGACTATGAGAATTCTCAATCATTTAAAGTATCTATAACTAAAATCTCTGAAGGGGGGATTGTGATTCAAGAACAAAGTAAAATAAACACTACAGTATGATGCAGGAAAAAACTCAATTTTAGGGACAACTTGGGAATTGTGTTCCCCATGGTTCGTTGACTCGATTAACCTAGATAACATAACTACAATTAGAGATTTGCATGCAAGATGGTAACTTAGGTTCTTCCAGCCCTCTTGTGAAGGTGAAGGTCGAATTTCACCGTGGCGCTTGGTCGGCAACCATGGCATGCCAACTAACTGTTACCTATTATCCCAGTCAACCTCGCTTTGGTCAAGTTTGGTTGATTAGACGAGAACACATCAATCGAATCCTGTCATCTATTTCTTTTTTCCTATTCATCACTACCTTGGTTGGGATCGTGACAGCAGGCGGGGTTTGGTGTTTACCACAACCAAACAATAATAATAACGAAGAGAAATAGTCAATACATGCAAAACACCAATCATAAAAATGCACTAACCTAGGTCATCTCATGTCAACTACCCAAGGTTCCCACAACCCCAAGTTGTGGGAAGTTAGCTACTCATTGCTAAGGCAAAACTATCAAAAATGCAAATATAAGACATGATTGAGAATTTTACCCATGGAAATGAAGCTTGAAGACACCACCAATTGCAAAACAAAAGCTTGATAGATTGACAATGAGTACAAGGCAAGATTTGTGATCCTTAAAAGTGGGTTTTCCAAGAGAAAATGATAAACTAAGCTAAAAACCTAGAAAATTCTTTGAGAGTATATTCAAAGATGATGTTCTATTCTCCCAATTTTGAATCTCACACTCTTCTTCTTTCAAATAAAACCTAACTTAAAGTATTTATAGTGCTTACAAAATAACTGTAAAAATTACACAGAAAAGATAGTTGGCAGCTGGTACGTCTCGCATGTACGACTTGTAGGGTGACCTACAAGTCATAATTGGGGTCTCGTATCAAGTTCTTGGCATCTTGGACTCAACTGGTATGACCCACTGATGCGAGTCGTAGCTTGGGCTACAACTCGTATGTTCCTCTCGTAGTCTAGGCCTTCAGTTGTTGATCCAAAATTTGGGCTCTCTGTTTCCTACTACCAGTACATCTATACGAGTCGCAGTGAGACTTATGACTCATATGATGACCTCATAGGGTTGACCTTCACTTAGCAGATTTTGATTTTTTGGTCTTTGTTTCTTGCTACGATAACACCTTACGACTTGTAGCTTGGGATACAACTCGTAGGTGAACTTATATGTCCTATGCTTCAGCAAAATTTGTAATTTTCCTCCAAAATCATACCAACCTAACTTTTCTGCAAGAACAACACAAAAAAAAACATAAAAACCATAAAAAGTCGCATTAAGAACTCTCAAAATCCGTAGTTTTAGGCATTAAATGTGTTGTATTTTGACAGCAGATCATATGACGGTTACTACTCGGGGTGGCAAAAAAATTATTGATCCTCCCATGCTAGTTGATGAAGAAGATGTTCGAGAGGAGACGTGTGCGTCCAAGGATGCAGATGAAGGAGATAATCGTGGCAAGGATGGGGTGAGTTAAGCTACAGAGGTGCTACAGAAGTTGAAGCCCATTCCTAGGCCTCCTCCTCCCTTCCCTCAAAGAACCAAAAAGATGGAGAAGAATGGCAAGTTCGAGCACTTTCTCTCCATGCAGAAACAACTCTCCATCAACATCCCGCTCATTAAGGCATTAGAGAAGATGCCAGGGAATGCTAAGTGCATGAAGGACTTGGTCACTATAAAGCGAACTGTGAGTCAGGAGCTCTCCCAAGAGCTTCAACATTGCAGTGCTATTGTTACAAGGTCCTTGGTTCAGAAGCGAGAAGATCCAGGTGCTTTCACTATACTTTACACCATCAGAGATGTGAAGTTCAAGAGGGTAATGTGTGATCTAGGTGCCAACATCAATCTGATGCCCCTTACGCTATACAAGAAGCTTGCATTAGGAGCCCCTCCTCCAACTAGCTTATGATTGCTGATGGCGGATGATACGGTGAAGAAGCCTGTAGGGATATTATACGATGTACTTGTCAAATTTTAAAAGTTTATCTTCCCCGCAGACTTTGTGATCCTGGATTGCAAAGTTTACTTTGACATCCCTATCATCTTGGGAAGACTGTTCCTAGCCACTGGGCGAGGACTAATGGATATGGAAGTCGATCAACTCAGGTTTTTATTGAATGATGAAGAAGTCATCTTCAATATCTATCAGTCCATGAAGTGTCCAGATGATTTGAGAGTAGTTTTTGTTGTCAGGCTATTGATGATGCTGAACCAGAGGTAACACTTGAAGTAAGATTAGGTGTTGACATTGAATTCTCTAGGAGTGTCTTACTGTCCTAGGTGCCAAACTAAGCTAGAGCCATATTTGCAGAATCAAGAGTCAATACCCACAAATCCCTCCATAGAAGACCCACCAATGTTAGAATTGAAGGCCCTTTTAGCACATCTGAGGTATGCATTTTTGGGAGCCAACAACACTTTGCAAGTCATAGTTGTTGCGGACTTGAATGAGGAGCAAGTGAGTGCCCTTGTAATGGTTGTTAAATAGTGTAAGAAGGCCATCGGATAGACGATTATACATATAACTGGTATCCCTCCTGGGGTATGTACACACAAAATCTATATGGCCAAGGACTACAATCTGAGCATTGAGCACCAAAGGCACCTCAACCCTCCTATGCAAGAAGATGTGAGCAAAGAGATCATCAAATGGTTGGACGCAGGAGTAATCTACTCGATTACCGATAGTGAATGGGTGAGTTGGGTGCAAAGTTCCAAAGAAAGGAGGTATCACAGTGGTACCAAATACCAACAATGAGTTGATCCTGATACGGCTAGTCATAAGATGGAGGTTATGAATGGAATATAGAAATCTCAATGCTTCAACATAAAAAGATCACTTCCCTATGCGATTTATGGATCATATGTTAGATCGACTAGTTGGAAAGGGATGGTACTGCTTTCTTGATGGGTATTCAGGCTATAATCAGATCACCATTTCTCGATAGGATCAAGAGAAGACGACATTTACATGATCCTTGGCACCTTCGCATTCAAAAGGATGCCATTCAGGTTGTATAATTCCCCAACAATATTCCAAAGGTGCATGGTGTCAATCTTCTCAAACATGGTGGAAGAAGCTATTAAAGTCTTCATGGATGACTTTAATGTGGTTGGAGACTCTTTGAGGATTGTTCGAAGCACCTACATGCTATTTTGCAAAGATGTGAGGAGAGACATCTAGTGCTAAATTAGGAAACATGTCATTTCATTGTGAAAGAGCGCATTGTATTGGGGCACAAGATCGCTAGCAAAGGGATCAAGGTCGACAGAGCCAAAATGGAGGTGATCGAGAAGATTCTGCCACCCATCTTAGTCTAGGGTGTGAGGAGTTTCTTCGGGCATGCAGGATTCTATCGGAGGTTCATAAAAGACTTCTCTAAAATTGCACACCATTTGTGCTAATTGTTGGATAAAGATGCTAAGTTCTATGTATGATGCGTGCCTCAAAGCCTTTGAAGAGCTGAAGAAGAGGTTGATCTCAGTGCCAATCATAGTAGCCTCAGATTGGTCCAAGCCCTTTGAAATCACGTGTTATACAAGTGGGGTTGCTCTAGGTGTAGTATTAGGTCAGCACCAAGAGAAGATATTACATCCCATATACTAAAACGTCCCCTAAAAGTTCCTGAAAATGTACCTTGGAAGTGCCCAAAATTGTAATTTCCATATATCACAAAATTCGTGCATGATATCAAACATCTGACTTCATATTCTTGATCAGGGGGCAAAAATAAGTGGGAAATGGGTCTAACTCCGATTTTAGAGCAACCATATTGAATTTAAAACTTCCAAAAATGGAATTCCAGTGAGGGTTCACGTCCTTAGAACGACTCGGCCAGGGTGCGCCTCAGTGTAAAATTTGCCCAGTTTTTTTTTGTATTCCAGTCGAACGATTTAAGGTCTTGGGACTAAGTCTTCCTATACTTGAAAATATCTATACCGAGCCATATTTCATATTCATATCATTCAAGACATTCCCCAAAACCCTCTCTAACACTTAGACAAATATTTCACTCAAATTTCAAGTGCCCAAATCTCATTCCGTATCTAAGGATTTCATTCAAGCTTCAAGTCTCCATTTAAATGATCTTCAAGGAAATCTCCAAAGTCTAGGTATGTGGGTTTCAACCATTGGGTCCTTTCACCCATGGTGCCCAAGCTCCCTTTTCACATAAATTGCATATTTCTAAGTTGATTTACTTATGGGTCTTACTTATTATGAATTTGACTACGAACTATGTTGGAGTTTCATAAAAGTGTGACTGATTAAACATGTTTTGAGCTATGAATCTATGATCTATCTTGAGATTTGATGAAGGGTTTTGATGTATATTGCATGAGGGCATTACCAAGTATTGGTGGGTGGTTTTACACTGATTATTCTTGCATGATTTAACTCTTAAATTGCATGATTTTGTACTAGCATTGCACACCTGCAAAGTGTTTGATAAAATGCCTTTTTAAAGCTTCTTAAAGTTTTGATGATCTATTGTTGATTTGTGAGTCAAGTGACTTTATGATGATTTTGGGCTTTATAAAGATGTGTTTTATTTATGAAAATGTTAATGATGTTCCGGATTAAGCCCATTTTCTCAAAGACTATACCTTTTGTGAGCCTTTGATGTTGATGTTAATGAAAGGGTAATATTGATGATGACCCATTCTTATGTTTGAAGTTAGGCTCACCATTTGAGGTCAATGATGTTAAGAGTTACTCGTTCCATGTCTCTATGTTTATTGAAAGTTATTAAAGTATGATTATCTTATATATTCCGTGGGATTAGATTTAGCATCGAGTGGACTAGAGGCGAGTACCCAAGTCCTAGAACTACGAGCCACCATAGGTGAAGGGATTAGAGGGTGAATCCCCAAATTTGTAAGAGGAGAGTACCCTAAATATGAGGGCTTGAGGCAAGTATCCTATAGTTGATCTGCCCAGATTGAGGCACATCTTTTAGAGATGGTCACATTAGTGGCGGCAAGTGGATCATTCCGAGTCCGGGCTTGAGGCGAGTACTCGAGTCTAGGAAGTAGAGGCGAGTACCTAGTGCACATAAGGCTTAGTGGATCCACTTAGGCATTAGGAGGTTCACCATGGCAAGTAACTTTCCCTTCTCTTCCACTGTAGGGTAGACATCGGTATTCCAAGTTGTAGCTCGCTTGGTCTTATTTTATGTCGGTTCTGGTTTTTTCCCACACTAATATATTATATTCGATGTAAGATTAATGATTTGCAAAGCATTATTTACTTAACCATTGATCGTACATGCCATATTGTTATTATTCTATCTATTGCTTATCATTATGCATTTTTACTATATTGCCTATCTCTTGTTGTATTGCATCCTACATACTTAGTACATTCAAATGTACTAATGCATACTCTATGCCTACATGATATCACCTTGTAGGAACCAGAGCTCCTACTGATTCTCCTCCACGTGGCTAGAAGGTTTGTTCAAGTTAGCTTTTGGTGAGTCCTTATGTCCGGGAAGAATATCTATCTTCTTTCATGCTTATGTTTAGACTACATCTTGTATATATGGATTACCTATTGTTATTATTATGAGGGTAAGCTCGAAAAGTGTCTTGGCCCCCGCCCAATCTATGTTTAGAGGTTTTGTTGGACAACTATGTAATGATGCTATGAGCTTTGACTCTTTTGATGTTTTATGATTTTAAAAATGTCCCTTATCCCCATGTTCCCTTTTTACTATCTCTTATTGTTGGTTTTATTGCTTCTGTGACCAAGGATATGTAATGATATGTTAAGAGGCTTGATTGGGGTCCCTTCGGGTTCCCAATTCACCGTGTCACATCTTGGCCCTAGAATGGGGTCGTGACATATACTATGACAGCAAAGCCCTAAATACAACCCAGAAGAATTACACCGTCACTAAGCCAGAGTTACTCGCAGTGGTCTTTGCATTTGAAAAAGTTCAGGTCATATCTGTTAGGGACTAAGGTAGTGGTGCATACTGACCACTCAATACTTAGGTACTTGATGGATAAGAAGGATTAAAAGCCAAGGTTGATGATATTGGTGCTTCAATTGTAGGAATTCAACTTTGACATCATAGACAGAAAAAGGATGGAGAATCAGGTTGCAGATCACCTCTCCAGATTGAAAGATGGGGCAATGATAAAGTTTTATGGTGGATTGGAGATTGATTCTTTTCCAGATGAGAGAGTGTTGGCTGTATCTCATGATTTAATACCTTGGTTTGCAGACTATACAAACTATTTTGTAAGTGACATCGTGCCACCCGACCTGAACACACATCAACATCGAAAGTTTATGTCTAATGTGTGGAAGTTCTTTTGGGATGACCCATACTTGTTTCGTGTGTGTGCTGATAATATTATTCGTTATTGTGTTCTGGAGGTAAAGATGATGTACATACTTAAGGTATACCACTCGTCATTGGAGGGTGGGCATCATAATGGAATTCAAACCGCGCACATAATATTATAGTGTAGAGATTATTAGCCCACTATCCACCAAGATGCCCACGACTATTCAAAATCTTGTGACAGGTGCCAAAAAGAGGGTGCTGCTTCACGCAAACATGAGCTCCTTCTAAACTCTATTATGGTGATTGAGTTATTTGATATAAGGGAGATAGATTTCATGGGACCATTTGTTAGCTCACACGAAAACAGGTACATCCTAGTTGCTGTGGATTATGTATCAAAGTGGGTTCAGACCATGGCTCTACCCAACAATGAGGGAAAAAGTGTCACAACATTTCTGAAAAAGAACATCTTCTCAAGGTTTGGCAACTCTCGGGCAATCATCATTCATTGAGGTTCTCACTTCTCCAATAGACTTTTTAAAGCTCTTCTTGAAAAGTATGGAGTGAAACATCGGGTGGCGATGCTTATCATCCTCAGACGAGTGAGCAGGTTGATGTGTCTAATAGGGAAATTAAATAGATTCTATCCAGAACTGTGAATGCAAACTAGATAGATTGGTCGCAGAAGATCGATGACGCATTATGGGCATACCAGACAACATTCAAGACCCCTGTAGGCATGTCTCCCTACCAACTTGTCTTTAAGAAAGCATGTCACTTGCCAGTAGAGCTTTAGCATAAAGCACTGTAGGCACTGAAGAAGTTGAATCTGGATTGGAATGATGCGGCAAACTCTAGGCTAAGTCAACTCAATGAGCTTGATGAGTTTTGATTGAAGGCGTATGAGAGCTCAGCCTTGTACAAGCAAAGAATGAGTCTGCAACATAGCCATCACATGGAGAATCATGAATTCACACGAGGGGACTTGGTGCTTCTCTACAATTCAAGATTGAAGTTGTTCCCTAGGAAGCTCAAATTCAAATGGATAGGCCTCTTTCGAGTAGCACACATCTTCGCTCATGGGGATATTGAGTAGGAGAGATGAAATGGAGGAGCTTTCAAAGTAAATGGCCAAAGATTCAAGTTATACCTTAGAAATGTAGAAGAGATAAAGATGGTTGAAGAATGGGATCTTAAGGAAGTCTGAGTACTTAGGACATCTATGTTGTGCCGTGATAATAAATCAGGCGCTGCTTGAGAGGAAATCCAAGGAACACAGGCGCTTAGGCTCCCAGGTATGCTTTTTGACCCCCTATGTTATATTTTGTTTTGATTTTGTGCATTTGTGACAATGCACATCTTGTTTGATGGGGTGTGGCTAGTTATGGGCCTCAATGAAGTCTGAGTAGCTTAGGCCATTAACAACCCCAATTTTTGATCTGAGGTTTCTTGCGTGTGTTCTTTTTTCCCATGGATATTTACTTTCTGTTAAATTGGCACGTTTAGGATATTTTAGATAGTATGACTTGTGCCATATAGCATGTTTTGTGTTTTGTTTGAAAAATGACACCCACAAAAAAATTTGATTAGTAGTTAGATAACAACCATGCATGTTTAGGTGTATGACAATGTCTGTTTTGATAAGTGAGTGTACATTAAGATAACAAGCATGATCTGAGAGTCTTGTTGATAATATATGCAGTGCTATGTGAGTGTAAGCTTAATTTGATAGATTCATATGTTTTGTGCTAATTCAGAACTTGCCCTGTTACTCTAAGTTAGATTGTAGATATATTAGATTAGGAAAAGATTTTATTCCATTATTATTAATAGTCTACTTAGCCTAAAATGACCAATCAAAACTATGATATAATCCCTTGTACCTAATGTTTGAGACTAGGATGTACCTACTCTTTGGAAACACCTAATTAACCTAGCATTGTTAGTTATAAAATCCTGAAATCGGCCCTGGTCCTTCCTTGAACATTGTGCACCTTGACTGAGGCAAAAACACTAAGTTGAGGGTGGCTACTAAAAGTGGCTCTGGTTCTGAGGACAGATATTGTGCACCTCAACATAGGCTAAAAGCCTAGGTTGAGGGTGATTGGTGTAAGGGTGAAACACAAAACAATATGGGGGTGAGTTAGTGATATGTAAAAAAAAGGAAAATCATGTACTAGGCGCAAGAAAAATAAGTGATGCCTTAGTGTAAGATAAAAAGCAAAATGAAGTGTAGCAACAAAGCAAAAAGCTGAAAAAATGAAAAGAAAGCACCTAGAAAAGTTTGAAATAGGAAAAAGGGAGAATAAGGTGAAAATAACTGATTTGGCAGGGCAAAAGTGTAGAAAAACGTAGTGTCAAGGAGGACCTTTACTCACTATTTTCCCATAATATCATACCAAAGCCCCCTGAGCCCACGTTACAAGCCTAGAAACTCCTAAAGTGACCAAGTCCAGTTAATTGAATGTCTGAGTCTTGACTATAGGACCAAGCCTATGGTATTAGACATTATGCATGATTATCTATTGTGAGAGTGAGTGATTTTGCATAGTCCCAAGGTTAAACATGAAAACATTATTGAGTGTCAAATACGAGACTTCTTTCTGTGAGGACATTTGCATTGCATTGTTAGTACCAGACTTGTTTAGTGATTGTGGACTGTTGATAATCCTTTGCTTGTCATAGTTAATCATAGTTAAGTTGTCACCACCACCAATTTGTATTGGTTTTCTAGATAGCTATCTAATCCAGCTTTGAAAAGTTGGTGTGGGTGTCTGAATCTAAGTTTTATGTGATGTATGCCATTGGGTTGAGGTCTGTGTTGCTGTATTATCTATACAGATTGAGTTTGTCGCTTAAGGATAAGCAACAATTTTAAGTTGAGGGTGTTGATATGCTGCCAAAATACAATACGTTTGATAATTAAAACTTGAAATTTTATGTGTTCTCAGTGTGATGTTAGTTTGTTTTATGTGTTTTTTTGTTTATATTTGCAGGATTATAGGTTGGCCTTGATTTTGGGGAAATTGCAGAAGTTGCTAATTTTTTGCTATTATATGAGACCCTTTATGGGCCGTAGATTATTCTATGGGCTATAGGGTGGTTTCGTGGACAATTCTAGTAAGAGGCTATTTTTTGAAGTTTATTCTACGAACATATAGATGAGCTGTAGAAGGTTTTACGAGTCGTAGAAGATGGTTTGTGCCCTGACGATTAGAGACTTCAATTTTCAGGAATTTCATCAGATGAAATACCCTTTACAGGTTGCAAATCACTTTAAATAGAGGGGTGTCGTAGAGTTGAAGTCCAAAGTTCCAGCAGCTAAGTACGAGACCTCGATTATGGGTCATGGAATGCAATACAACCTGTAAAACATCTTTCATATGGCGTGCCAACCAATTCTCCTATTTTGTTTAGGACTTGAATTTTAATTATTATAAATAGGTTTTTTAGGTTATGTCACACCCCGAGAGGGTACCCAAGACGTGGCCGGCACCCAAAGACTATTGCAAGTCCCCAAGTGAACCCCTTGGACTTATCAATCATTCAATCAACAAACTCTACTAATCAGCGAAAGACATAAGGAAGTAAATGGGCACATCAATCTAATCTCAAGTACGATAATAAGTAAACGGGCTAAAAGAAAGGACTAGCTCAACAAATCTTAACAATCAATATCTGACTCTAATAAGTGAAGCCTATTTTACTATCAAGTGGTGTCAATGACAGATCCATGGCTATATCAATCAAAAATAGTCTATCAAGTCTAAAGTAGTGAGCCCTCTGGAGTAGAGGAGGCTCACCAATTAGCTGAACGTCTTAGATCCTCAATGGTGCGCCTATTGATGATCTCTAATCCCTGTATCTGCATCATAAAATGATGCAACACTGAGTGGAATCAGTACGCGGAATGTACGGTATGTAAAATAGCTGAATGAAACTGAAACAGGTAGAATAACATGAAACAACAAATCAACTCAGAGTAGTAACAATCAACATGTCAAGTGTCTATCTAAAACAAGAATAATGAGTAGACAAATGACCTGTCTAACCTATCAAACCTCTTTAATCAAATCATACTCATCTCAGAGGGACTTATCTCAACTCATCTCATCATCTCAACTCAAACTACTCAATTTGGGAACTTTCTGGGGGTTTCTCTTAAATGACACTTATCAATTATGAGTCAGTGATTGTACAACAATCAAGATGATATTGCCACAACTGTTCCGTACTTGCTAGGTAGAGAATGAATAGAAACCAAAATGGACAAGTTCAAAATGGAGACAACAAACCACAAGTCCTCTATTGTTTCAGGGACTTCTAATCAGAAGGGACCTCAACAAAATATCATTTGATGGTCCTAATCCTCACCTATGCTTGGCTATGTAGTTTGACGAGTGCGAGTTGGTTAATTGTAACTTTTTCAATGCTCAAAACTCCTCCCAAGACTCAATGCTTATAAGACATTCCAATCAAATCATCTCAATCAACTCTTATTAAATAAGCCTCATAGAGGTACTCATCATTCAATTAGTCTTATAGAGAGTCTCATCATCTCATCAATCAACATCTCAATCAATAGCTCAAGGCTTAGAACAATCATTAGGGAACAATCGAATAGACAATCATTAGAGTTCATTTGGAAAGACTCATGACCATCAACTACTATCAACTAGCCATCATTCTCATATTCACAATCACAATCGCAACCGACATTCTCAATTGAGGCTCTAGACTCAATCCCTATCTTCTTTTATGCATGATTTTAATAATTAACATATAGGGTTTATGCAATATCTTATAAAAAGTATTCAATTCAAGAAAACAAGTTTATGATGATCATCAATATAATAAAATACATGTAATAAGTATAATTTTCAAGAAAATCCATCAAGAATCATGTATGTAGACTCATGAACTTTCAACTCTCTTCTAAGACCATCTATGTGGTACATGCTTTTAGTTTAGCCTTACATACCTGGGATGAAGCTATCAACAATCACCTTCAAGAATCTCCTTCAAATTCTTCAATCTTAGCTTCCCTCTTCTCTTCTCTCAAGCCTTAGTTTTTCAAATATTTAGAAAAGGACATAGAATGGGGTTTAAGACGCTATTTACACATCAAAACAACCTAATTTGATCGTGTTTTGAGTTAGGGAGGGGTTGGGAATTGTCTAGAATGCCCCTCATAAATTTTTAGAAAACTTTACACTACGGGAAAGCGTGTTCGTGATGCAGACTCGTCGCGCCCATGCGTATTTTATCCAGAAATCTTCTGAACAAGTTTTCCAATCTCCGTCGAAATTTTTTTTATGCGCATTATCATTTGAATTCATTTCTGATCAAAAAATTATTTTTCGATCCAATTGCTGTAGAAATCGACTGAGACCATTTTCCCACTTAATTTTTCGTGCTGATCATAAATCTGGTCTTGGATTTCCAAACGGAGCATGGGAAGATGTGTTACGTGCACATCTCTATTCTAGGGGTATTTTGGTAATTTTATCGGGTGTTACAAGTTATTTTTGAGAAGTTTTCTCCTAGTACTCAAAGAACTCAATATTTAGAGAGAGAAAATTGTAGGATCATATTGGAGAGTGTTTGAGAACACTTGTGTTTGAATTTCATCCTTAAGCTTGTGATACATATTGGAATTGGATTTTACTTTTTCTTAATTCTATTGTGTAAGTGTTCAATTATGTCTTTTCAATTCATAATTCTTGCATCTATACATAAAATGAGTAGCTAAATCCAAAACTAGGGTTGTGGGAACCATGAAGAACTAACAAAATAAAACCGGATAATTCATGAATCTTGGAAGGTGTATATGTATGTATTAATTAAATCTCTTCATTTGGTATATTTTCTAGTGGTGACCAACATTAGAATCCACCTAGCGTTACTAAGTGGACCAAGGTAGTAATAAATTAGAAGAGAGATTAATTAACCGGATTCGATTGATGTGTTCTCATCTAATCAACTAAAAAGGACCAAGGGGAGGTTGTACTGAGACTAATAGGTAGGGGTTAGTAATGCACCCTATGGTGATGGGCCAAGTCGTATGGTGAAGTTCACCTCTCACCTTTGACGAAAGGGCTTGGTGAACATAACTTACTATCTTGCATGTTATACACTAGAAAAGAATTAGGTTATCCAGTGATACTAAGTTGGCGAATCATAGAGAACAAAATACCCTACTTTGTCTCCATGTTGACTTCTCCCTTGTGATAGTTTAGTTATATTTCTCATTGATTATTGTAAAATCCCCCTTTGGGGAAGTAAATTGATTAATCATTCGGATTGGAAATTGGTGAATTCTCTTGAGTCTACGTATTCCCTATGAGTTCGACCCTAACCTTTGTTAGGTTCTATTTCTTGACAGCGACCTCTTTATCCTCTAAAGAGAAGGTGTAACGTGGGCGACATCAACCCCATAGAGATAGTGTCACCAAATCTTTAAGGCAAACACAACGGCCAATAACTCAAGATCATGTGTCGGATAATTCTTCTCATGTACTTTGAATTGCCTTGAGGTATAGGCAATGACTTTTCCATGTTGCATGAACACAGAAACCCAAGCCTATATGTGAGGCATCACAATACACAACAAAACCATCCAGTCTTTCGGGAAATCTTAAAATAGGATCTGACGTAAGACGATCCTTCAACAATTAGAAACTCCTTTGCATTCATCGAACCAGTGGAATTTTACCTTCTTCTTGGTCAACCTTGTCAAATAAGTAGCAATAGAGGAAAATCCTTCAACAAACATTCTATAATATCCATCCAAACCCAAAAAAATTCTAATATTGGATGGAGATAATGGTCTAGGTGATACGCCCAAATTTACACTCCAAAAGGAATAGTAAAGCAGTCGTTGATCAAATATAGAACTCAACCAGAGTTGAGGTCGATCCCACAGGTAATGCGTGAGAATATGTCTATTAGCACCATTTTCAGATATAATATCTATTCCCGAAGCAAGAGTGGATAAAGTAAATGCGGGGGTGGGGCGGTTTGGTTTTTCAAACTAAGTTACTAAATTAAAGTTATAAATGAGTGCAAGGACTACTAGATTTCAAACAATTTATGCGAAGCTAGGATTGTGTTTCCCATGACAACTAATACGATAGTCAAATCTAGTAAACTTGTTCATGATTGCGTATATAAGATCTACAAGCTATGTAACATCTAATTCACCTCTCGGTCCTTCTTAGATGTATATCATTCATCAGCGTCCGGTCTCAGAATGTATACTTGCTAATCCTTGTTGTAAATCCCCGAATACTATCACCTTTCGGTCTCAAATACTTAGACTAGATTAAAAAACCCGAATTTCCATTGTAGAACTCTTTTCTTAATCAAAACATCCCTTTCGGGCATATAATAAATAAAGGCTTACCCTAATGTGTCGACTCATCAAGGAAGAAATTATAATGAAGATTACTATGATATATACTCTAACAAATCTAGAATTTTACCCCATATTCGCCTATCTTATTGATTTGTCATGGTTCCCAATACCCTAGTTGTGGGTTTAGCCTATCATATTCAAGAAAGAGAACCCACAATAATACAAGAAATTCATAATAAATGACTTACTATTGAAGAATCAATGAATCCACGAGTTACAATCTTGAACTAGATAAGCAAAATCC
>JAPFFP010102216.1:0-19581 GCA_026153255.1 Solanum medicagineum | reverse complement strand
CAAAGCACAACACATCACAATTCAACACAATCTAAAAACGGACAGCATAACGTTACTTTCCTTCGCTACCTTTCGACTTTAACAATTCCTAATCGGTTCCAACCTTAACCTAATTGTTGCAGCAACATTTATACATACAACTCGCTATAAACCAACTTCAGAACAGCAACAAATAAGTTATTAAAGATGTGAAGCAACAGCTTGCTCTCCAACAATCCACAAGTTCATACGAGGCACATAATTGCGATATCATATAACGACTTGCTTTTGTGAACTGTAAACGTGGTTAATCAGACCTTTTTCACTATTAAAAATCCAAATTTTGTCAAATATATAAGTATTAGCTCATAGGAAAGCCAACTAACAAGAGAAAAACCACTTAATTAACAAGAAAAGTGCACAAGACTCCTTAGCACACAATCTGTCTAGAAATTCCAGCACAATCATACTAACATATACTTCTTATTTTTCATAGTAAAACCATACTAAAAACATATGTAAGCTTACTTACCACTACCTTCATGATATAGAGCTTCCATAAGAACCCTAGAAGTTCTTTATTTGCTGCTTGGCAAGTCAAGATACGTTGAGAGAACTTTGAAAGCAAAACTGTTTTTCTTGTAAGTTCAAGTGAACAATGACTTTGTGGGAGCTTCTTTAGGCCTCTTTTAATAGAGGGATTAGGCCAACCTTCTCTTGAATTCTTGACCAACATTAGCCACACATTATCAAGCAGCTTACCCACCAGCTTGGCCCTCAAAGTTGTGCCTTTTTGGAGCACCAACTTGATTGACTTGGGCTGCCAAATTTTCAGCTTTTTTGTTCACCTAGCTTTGGCCCAAATTGTTAAGTGTTTTGCATTGTCTTTGGGCCCTTTTTACTATACTTCTTGGGTTGAAAATGTAGACAAATTATGATGTTAAAACATGGGCCAAAGTTACACCCTTAACACAAACTTTATTCATAATAGAACTTGAATAAATTCGATGTCGAGCCTCGTCTCCGTTCAACTAGTGAGTTTAAGCTAAGCAAGTAGGTGACCAACCTGCTAGCTTCTAAGTCCTACAAGCACCTCAATTCTTTTACATCATTTAAGGTTGTAGTCTCCTTAATTCAATACAAAACATGCATACCCTCGACCCCTTTAAGCGTTAGACGCACATACAGTCCATTAACACGAGATTCAAGCACTTTTAAAATTTAGCGTCAATTTGTCCAAATCATGTCATGTTCCATTTGTATTGGTGCCATTATTGTAAGGTCTGGGTTGTTACAACAGGCTCTCTGGTTAGAGTCTAGGGTGGAGATTTTACACTAGTTGGACTGAATGATTGAGGCCCAGCATACTTTAGACTCAAGCCTGATCAAGGTTGATTGGAACTCTATGGCACTCCAGTGAGCACAACCCCCACCTATGTAAGAGCTGTTAGTCCCAACGCCACCACCTAAGGGTTTTGAGGTTGACACCACCACTGTTGCTGCTACTATTAAGGAGGGGCCCCTAAAGCACGATGCAGATGAGAAGATGGGGCCTACTATTGCTGCTCCTGCAAAGAGGCCACTACATCATAGCCTACTATTATGGACATGATCTGCATGTCTACAACTTCTATCTAGTCCATGACACAGAGGTTATCACATGCTGAGTCCCGATTAACTTAGTTTATTCAGTAGATTAGTCCATGGGTCTGTAAAGCCATTGTAGACTCGGAGTGTCGGAGTCAGGCATTCACAGTCACTGCTATTCAAGATCGTATTTCTACCATGGATGCTAGCATCGACGCCTTCGCGTAAAGGGTACTAAGAAGATTGAGTAAGGCCTGATCTTCAGATTTTTCAGCCTGCAGATGGAGACCCAGCAGCTCTGGGCTGATATGAAAACAATACTCGTAACACTTGGTTAACTTCTAGTGACTATTGGTAAAGTGCCAAAGGTGGATTTATTTACCTCTAATGAGCCTATCCAGCCTTTCCATGGGAAGAGACTTC
This sequence comes from Solanum medicagineum, assembly GCA_026153255.1. Taxonomy (NCBI): domain Eukaryota; kingdom Viridiplantae; phylum Streptophyta; class Magnoliopsida; order Solanales; family Solanaceae; genus Solanum; species Solanum medicagineum. The sequence continues at coordinate 17,592 of JAPFFP010102216.1, read as the reverse complement.
TCATAGAGAGTGATGAGCCAGATGAGAGATATGTATGGGTGAAGCTCATAGAGGAAGAGGAGTTTGAGCTTGCCTAAAGGGAGTCAAGGATTGATGAGGAGATGAGATGAGCTCGAGAGACAGAGCTGGTGAGGGGTGCTGGCCCCTCGAGACTGAGTACCACTACTGAGCAGACCACCTTGCAGGAGGACAGTGTCCAGACACAGTAAAAGACTAGTGTTTAGGAGCCTAGGTATGATTTTGAATCCTTATGATCTATTTTTTTATTGTTTTTTATGCATTGGGGACAATGCACATCTTTTTAGATTGGGTGTGGGTAGTTATGGACCTCAGTGCAGTTTGAGTAGCTTATCATCCATAATTACCCCAATTTTTGATCCCGAGGTTTTTTGGCTGTGTTCTCCTTCCCTATGGATATTTATTTTCTGTTGAATCGGCATGTCTACGATGTTTAGATAATATTTGTAGCATATAGTACTAATACTTATGACATATAACATGTTTTTGTGCTTTGTTTTGAAAAATGATACCAACAAAAATTTTTGGTTAGTAGTTAGAAAGCAACCATGAATGTTTTTGTGTCTGGCAATATTTGTTTTAATAAGTAAGTGTATTTTATGATAAGGACATGATCTATGAGTGTTTTGTTGATGATATATGTTGTGCCATGAGAGTGTGAGCTTATTTTGCTAGATTCTTGTATTTTGTGCTATTTCAGAAATTGCCCTATTATTCTAAGTTTGATTGCGGATTAATTGGATTATTAAAGGATCTTAGGCCATTATTCTTAAATAGTCAACTTTAGCCTAAAAATAACCAACCAAATTGATGTTATATCCCTAATTCCAAATATTTGAGACTAACATATAGCTATTCATTGAAAACACCTAATTAATGTAGCCTTGTCTAGTCAAAAATCTTGAATTGGCCCAGGTATTTCTTGAAAATTGTGTACCATGACTGGGAAAAAAGCGTAAGTTGAGGTGGCAACCAAAAGTTGCCCTGGTTCGGAGGATAGATATTGTGTACTTCAGCAGATGCTGAAAGCCTAAGTTGACTGTGACTGGTGTAAGAGTATGGCACAAAAATTAGGGGGTGAGTTACGAATAAGGAGGAAAATAAGAAAAATATTACACTGGGTGCAAAAAAAATAAAAGAGGCCTTAGAAAGTGCTACAAAGCAAAATGAAGTGTAAAAATAAGGCAAAAGGCTGAACAATGAAAGGAAAGCACCTAGAAAAGCCTAGTAAGGTAAAAGGGAGAATAAGGTGAAAAAATAACTAAGTCGATGGAACAAAAGTGTATAAAATGCAGTTTCAAGAAGGACCTTTAGTCACTATTTTCCAAAAATATCATACAAAAGCCCCCTGAACCTACGTTAGAAGCCTAGAATGTCCTAAAGTGATACTAATCTAGTTAGCTGAATGTCTGAGTCATTAGTATTGGAGCAAGCCTATTGTATTAGTCAACATGCATAAATATCTTTTGTGAGAGTAAGTGTTTTTGCAAAGTCCCAAGGATAAACATGAAATCATCATTGAGTGTCATTTATGGGACTTTTTTATGTGAGGGAACTTGCGTTGCATTGTTAGTATTTGACTTTTTCAGTGATTATGGAGTGTTGATAAACCCTTTCTTGTCATAGTTGTGTTGTCACATGTATTAATTTTCCTTGGTTTGCTCAATAGCCATTTGATCCTGTTTTGAATAGTTGGTGTGGATATCTGAGTCTGACATTCATATGATGTATTCCATTGAGTGAGTCTGTGTGTTAGTGTGTTTTCTATATAGATTGAGTCATCGCTTGAGGACAAGCAACAATTTCTAAGTTGAGGGTGCTGATGTACTGCCAAAATACAACACTTTTGATGCTTAAAAAATAGGATTTTGTTGTTCTTAATGCGATATTTGTGCATTTTATGTGTTTAGATTTGTAGGATTACAGGTTGGCCATGATTTGGGGAAAATTTGGAGAAGTTGCTAGTTTTACTATTGTACATAACCATCTATGGGTCGTAGTCTAGTTTATAAGTCAACGATAGGTTTTGTGAGGATTTCCATTGAGGGGCTATTTGCTGAAATTGAAGTCTATGAATATGCACACGAGTGTTGGAACAATTTACGAGTCGTAGACCACCTTTCATGCCCAGAGGTTCAGAGAAATGGACTTGTAGGAAATTCATCTGACGAAACCCCCTTTACGGATCATATACAACTTTATGAGTTGAAAAGGGGTGTCCAGACCCCGACTATGAGCCGTAGAAGACACTATGAGTCGTAGAGTGCTTTATTGGAATTTGCCAACTAGTTTTCCTAATTTTTTTAGGACTTGTTTTTAATTACTATAAATAGGTAATTTAGGTTATTTTCAAAAAGTCACATCAGTTTTCAGTTGTTTTAAGGTTTGAACTCAAAGAACTCAAACTTGAAAGAAAAACTACTAAGATATTCTTTGAGAACACTTGTGGTATAATTTTATCTTGAAGCTTATGATTCCCATTTTGGATTTGCTTGACCTTAATTCAATTGTGTAAGTGTTTAATTATGACTTCAATTCATAATCTTTTCATCTACACATAGCATGAATAACTAAAATTAACAACTACAATTGTGAGAACCATGTAGAACTAACAAAAAAACCCAGATAATTCACAATTCTTGGAAGGTGTATATGCATGTATTAATTAACTCTCTTTGTTTTGCATGATTTTTGGTGGTGGCCAACATTAGAAGTTACTGACTGGACCAAGTTAATAATGAATACAAAAAGAGATTGATTAAGAAGATTCGATTGATATGTTCTTGGCTAATCAACTGAACTAGGCCAAGGGCAGGTTGTATTGGTACTAATAGGTAATGGTACGTAAAGCACACTATGGAGATGTGCCAAGTCGCATAATGTAATACGTCTCTAACCTTTGACCAAAGGGAATGGTGAACTTAAATTACCGTTCTACATGATGTACACTAGACAAGAATTAGGTTATCTAGTGATATTGAGTAGGGGAATCATGGTGAACACAAAAACCTAGTTGCTCTCTATTATTGATTTTTCTCTCATGATAGTTCTTTTAGCTTATTTTCTTATTGATTATTGCAAACCCCCTTTTTCGAAATTGGGTCGCGTAACTACTCACATTGCATATTGGTGAATTTGTCTCTAGTTAACGTATTCCCTGTGGATTGGACCCTAACCTTGGTTAGGTTCTATTTCTTGGCAGTGACCACTTTATCCTCTAAAAAAGAGGTGTAACTTGAGTGACGTCAAGATTTTGGCGTCGTTGCTGCGGAATACAGTTAGACTTAGTAAAATTCACAAGTATTTAGAGTGTTTATCCATAGTTCCCTTTATTTTACTTTTGTTTATTACTTTGCAGGGTCTATGAGTAGTGTATGCCCAACACTCGGAGTCAAGGTAATTCCTTAATTCCATTTTATCTAGAGATTCACCGAACTATAAGGATGGCCCAAGACAACGCTAACAACGCAAAAAATGTAGCATTGAACCAGAATAATAGCGAAGATGATAGGAATAAGAACCTACCTACTTAGGAGGATATTGCATAGCCTTGGAGTTCAACGCTAATGCTTGCCAGTGGAACCAGTACATGTTGAACCCCATGTCTATAGATGTGACAAGAGCTATTGTGTTGCCACCACTGCTCGCAGACACAATTTTCATAGTTTAGAGTGAGATACTTCATATGCTGTAGAACCATGGGCTGTTTGCGGGCTTACCATCAGAGGATCCACATAGCCACTTGCATAATGTGGCATTTGTTTGTAAGAGTGTGATGGGAATATTGAATTTTTGTATGGATACTATAGGACTTCGTGTCTTCCCAGTAGCTCTTACGGGAAATGTTGCATTATGGCTATCTGAGCTCCCACAGAGTTCAATCACTAGTTTGGCAGATTTGCAGAATGCCTTTTTAGAGAGGTACTTCTCTAGATCGAAGAAGCTCAATTTGAAGGACCATATTAACAACTTCGAGCAACTTCTTGGTGATTCAATAAGTACTATATGGCAGCGATTTACTAAATGTCTAAGGAGCATCCTTGATCACAATATAGTTGATGACACCTTTGTGAAGATCTTCTACCATTCCCTTGATGAGAACAGTCAGGCCTGTGCTGACACTATCATGTGGGGGCATGTTTCTAGATCAACCATTTAGAAGGATTGCAGAGCGTGTGGAGCAAGTGGTCAAGACAAATCATGCATGGGCGCAGTGGGATAGATCTTCCATGAAGAGTTTAAATGCTATCAGTGTGGGTCCATAGCAAGCCAGAATTAATGAAGAGATCATGTAGCAGGTTGCTCAGAGTCGCAAAGGTATGAAGGTGATGATGAAGAAGAATCAAGAGAGAGTAGATACAGTGGTTAATCAACCTCGATGTGCAACAATGTACGAGGAGCCATACTTTAAGGAGGATGCATGTTTTGTTAATGATCAGACGGGGGGGAAGGGGAGTCCAAGACCAACGCCTAGAGGTTCGATCTGGATTGTTGGCACCAAGGTCAAGGAATGCAAAGTCAAAACTATGGAAGAGATGGAGCTTACAGGGACAACCGCTGAAGTTACTATGATAAGAACAGGGGTCCAGTTGAAGATTGGGGTCGCAGAGAGAGCTTTAGCAATGGTCCTTTTATGCCACCATATAACCGTGATTCAGGTGCAGGAAATTCCATAATTGAGGAAATATTTGATCACCCAATAAAGAAGGCTGAGACATAGGATGAGACCCTAAGGAGCATGAAAACAGAGATCTCAAGTATCAATCAAAATATAGAGTCTCAACTGTGGCTATCAAAAAACTAGAACAACAGTTTGGTCAAGTATCAGCTTAGTTGAATCAGCGTCATAGGGTACACTACCTAGCAACAAAGTGCAAAATCCTAAGATGAAAGGCAGTGTATGATAGTTACTACTTGGGGTAACAAGAACACTATTGATCCTCCTATGCTGGTTGATGAGAAGGTTGTTGCAGGTAAGGATGCGAATACAGGAGATAGTCGTGGCAAGGATGGGGTGAGTGAAACAGTTGAAGCGCTATAGAGGTTTAAGCCCATTCCTATGCCTCCTCCTCTCTTCCCTTAGTGAACCAAAAAATGGGAGGAGGAACGGAAGTTAAAGCACTTTCTCTCAATGCTAAAGCAGCTATCTATGAATATCTCTCTCATTGATGCTTTGGAGAAAATACCAAGCTCTGCGAAGAATATGAAGGACTTGGTCAACAAAAAGTGCACTGTGAGTCAGGAGCTTTCTCAAATGCTTCAACATTGCAATGCTTCACTACGAAAACCTTTGTTCAGAAGAGTGAAGATCCAGGTGCTTTAACTAACCTTGCACTATAGGAGATGTGGAGTTCGCAAGGGTACTATGTGATTTAGGTGCCAGTATAAATTTAATGCACCTTCTGCCTACAAGAAGCATGCATTGGGAGCCCCTACTCCGATTAGCATGTAGTTACTGATGGTTAAACTGGAAAATTTCATATTCCCTGCAGAGTTTGTGATTCTAGATTGCAAAGTCAACTTCGAAGTTCCAATCATATTTGGAAGACCACTCCTAGCCACTTGGCCAGCCCTAGTGTGTATGGAAGCCAGTCAACTCAAGTTTAGATAGAATGAAAAAGAAGTTGTCTTTGATATCTATAAGTCCATGAAGCATCCAAATGAGTTGAAAAGTGAAATCAGGTCAATTGGTGAAGCCTGAATAACCAATTTGCCTAAATCATGTTGCGGTAATAAATCAAGCGCTACATAGGAGGAAACCAAAGGTTGTTAATATAATAGCATAGCTAGGTTTATTTTTAGTGTTGGATTCATAGGTATTTTGTTTTCTTGAGCTTTGATGGTAATTAAGGACATTGGGCCGGTTGCATATAGGGTAACAGTGTATTTTGTTAAGTGTGTGTCGGTACATGACTATGTTAGCCAATTTGGCTGAGAAGAGCATCACATTCAGTCTTTGGACTGGGTCTACGAGTCGAAAAACATTTTACGACTCGTATCCCATCTCGTAGAGATTTCCAATGAGTACGAAAATATGCACTCGAGTCTATGAGCCAACCTTGTGATTCCTAGAACAACTATGAGTCATGAATGAGGCTCATGGTCCTAGGTAATTTTTTTGAAGTTTTTCTAAGTATTGAGGGTTCTATGAATCCATGATTTACGAGCCGTAGAACTATCTACGACTCATAATTACGGTTTCATAAACCCAGGCCTAGTAAATTTTAAGTTGACCTAGTAAAGTATAAACAGAGGGGTCAAATTATTTTGACCCCACACTTGACCTAATATTAAAAAATCACCCAGCTTACCTAACACCTTAAATTTCCCAACAACCTCCGGCCACGATCGACCAAATTTCTGGCAAGACTCCGGCGACCCTAAGGTTTTGCTTTCACGCATATCCTTCCATTTCTTCAAGATAATATCAATTATTGGTAAGTTTTTGGTTTAATTTAAACCATTAAATTTCCTTGTATGAATGATTTATTTGAATATTATGATGGGTATGGTGTGTAGAACAAAATCGATGTGTGAATTTGAATTGTGTTATTTGAAACTAGGTTGCCTTTAGTTGACTTGTTAATTAAATCCGAAATTGGGTATTTTGGCCTTGTGAATGTTAATTGTTTGTACCTATTGAATCTCCACCAGGTGTGACTGAATGTTTTTGTGCGAGAATTGGTGGGTGATGATATAGGTACATGATATGGTTTGAATCTATTAGAGATGGTTTGAATCGTAGGATAATTGACGGTAAATCACTTTTTATGGGGTGTATATATGTTGAAAATGTTGGGGGTGGTGGGTGTGTTGTGCAAATCATTTGGCTGCATCTGTTCTTGCTTCGATGTCGATAAAGTATTTATTGAAAATGTATTTTACGGTTTGTGTGATGGACATAGAAACTCAAGTGAATGAGATTTCTTGTTAACGAGTGGCTTTCATGGTCTATAGAGCAATCTACGTGCATAATTTTTGCAATTGTATTCAATATGACTCGTAAAGGGGCCTTCGTAGAATCCTTCTCCAACTAAACTTAGATAATTTTTGCATTCCGTTTCTTTATTCTTAGGGTTAAACATGGTGCATTTATGTCTGCTTTTAGGTATTATGGTCCAAAAGCTAAATGCACTAAGATCCAGGCTATAAGGAGAAGGCTTAGGGATGATCCTTCAGATAATGAGCAGACCACTCAGTTGAGTGGTTCACTAAAGGTCCTAGATATTTCACTGGACCACGAGGCTGTTGTACCATAGACCAAAGCAGCCACTAGAGCTCGGCTTACTAAGGCCTCTATTGTTTGCACTGCTCAGTTTGAGAAGGGAGACAACTATAGGAGCGGGCTGCCATGGAGTACTGCGTCCTGAGAGGAGTCCAGCTCTGAGGATAAGAAATTGAAAATTCCTCCATCGCACCATCACTATCCTTAGCACCAGATGCCCTCAACAACTTGTGGTGCATCGAGGGCATAAAGGAGATCTACATCGAGGGTATGCAGCTGAAATAGTGGGGCAAGCAAACCCACTCTCTCTTTGAGGAGCCTAGGGTTATAGCAGACAGACTTTGTCATGTCCTTGGTCTCCAAGACACGATGATTCAGTATAGGCTTCACTGGCTGACAAATTCTCTTGGATGGTAGTCCCTGACTGTGGTGAGGGAGTTCTATGCATCCTACGTAGCCACCATCTCACTCGATCTTCCCAAGGGAAAGAAACCCCTCACTCCGCCTAGGCTTACAAAGACACGAGCAAGGGGTAGGCCGATAGGCATATCTGAGGAGACCATCCGTTGTATGCTATTTGGTCCTAATTACCGTCCCCCAGATCCACCGGGTAGTTCTATTACAGGGTAAGGCAAACTAGCAACCCGCTTATTATAAAAGATCTTCAGCAACGAGCCACATTGATAAGATGGATGGCTGGCTTTATTGCAGAGTAGGGTCCGGATCCTGCTGGGTCATAACTCACACAGAGCCTATCATCAAGGCTTCGCTCAGCTTTCTCGCAAAATATTTGTACGTTATTATTTGTTCACTCATCCTACCGAAACTGGCTGATAACACTTTCACATTGATGCGTGCAGTTTAGGTTGCTGCTATCTTAGCTGGTTAGGACACTGAATGTGCTCGCCCCAGTGCTGTGCAATGAGGCCATGCTGAAGAGGGCCACCTCTATCTCATTCATGTGCTTGATTTGCAGGCTATGCTTAGAGTCTAGGGTGGAGATTTTACTCCAGTTGGACCACATGATTAAGACCAGCATATTTTGGAGCCTAACCTAATCAAGGTTGATGACAACTCGATGGCAATTCGGCGAGCACAATCCCCACCTATGCCAGAGATGGTCACCCCAGCGCCACCACCTGAGGGATCTGAGAATTACACTACCATAATTGCTGCTATTTCTGAGCAGAGGCCCTAGCAGCACGATGTAGATGAGGAGATGTGGCCCACTATTGTTGCTCCTACAGCTGAGGCCATTACTTCACAGCCTATTACTTCGGGTGTGATCTATGTCTCCGTTTCATCTATCAAAGCCATGGCATAGAGATTATCACATGTTGAGTCCCAATTAACTCACTTTATTAAGTAGATTAGGCCATGGGGTCGCCAAGCCATTGCAGACTCGAAGGGTCGAAGTCAGGCATTCACTTTCACTGCTATTCAGGACTATATTTCTACCATGGATGCCCGAATGGAGGATAATGAGCTACATGATAGACACGTATACACAAAGCTCACAAAGGATGAGGAGTATGAGCTTCCCTTGAGGGAATCGAGGCTTGATGAGGATATGAGACAAGCTCGAGATATGGAGCAGGTGACGGCTGCTAGCCCCTCCGAATAGAGTACCACTGCTACGTAGACCACTGCGCAGGAGGAGGGTTGCCAGACGCAGCCAACCACCAGCGCTTAGGCGCCCAGGTATGCTTTTGACCCCGTATGATCTATTTTTTATTGATTTCATGCATTGGGGACAATGCATATCTTTTTTTATTCGGGGGTTTTCTCGCTTGTGTCCTTTTTCCCCGTGGATATTTATTTTTTGTTGAACCAACATCTTTAGGATGTTTAGATAATATTTGTAGCATATAGTACTAACACTTATGGCATATTGCATATTTTTATGCTTTGTTTTGAAAAATGATATCAACAAAAATTTTTGATTAGTAGCTAGATAGCAACCATGTGTGTTTAGGTGTTTGACAATATATGTTCTGAGAAGTAAGGGTAATTCAGATAAAAACATGATTTGTGAGTCTTTCATTGATAATGTATGCGGTGCAATGACAGTTTGAGCTTATTTTGCTACATTCGTGTATTTTATGCTAATTTAGAACCTGCTCTATTAATCTAACTTAGATACATTAATTGGATTAGGAAAGGATCTTAGGTCATTGTTATTAAATAGTCTACTTTAGCCTAAAAATAACCAACCAAATTGATGTTATATCCCTTGTTACAAATATTTGAGCTTAATATGTAACTAGTCTTTGCAAATGCCTAATTAACCTAGCTTTGTCTAGTGAAAAATCTCGAAATTGTCCTTGGTCTTTCCTTGAACATTGTTGTAGCAGCCCACATATTATATGAACTAGTCCTATCCACGTGAAGCATGATATGGCTTGGTCAAATTAGCGCCTATTTTTAAAAGTGTTTGAATCTTAAATTAGAGGGCGACATGTATGTCTAAAGCTGAAGAGGGTCGAGTATAAATAAGTTTAAATCAAATTGATGAGATCACGACCCTAAAAAAAGTGAGAGAGTTGAGGTGCTTTAAGGATTTAGGAAGCTAGCAGGTTATGCACCTGCTTGCTTAGCTTAAAATTGCTAGCTAGACGGAGACGAGGTTCGACGTCAAATTTGTCCAAATCTGATAATGAATAAAGTCCGTGTTAAGGGTGTAAGTTTAGCCCATGTTTTAGAATCATAAATGGACTATATATTTATCCCAAGAATAATAGAGAAAGGATGCAAGAACAACAAAACTCACTTGGTGAATTAGGCCAAAACTAACTAAGAGAAAGGGGAAAAATGGATAGCAAAGGCCCATCAATTTGGAGCCCCTTAAAGCCCAAGTGAAAGGAGCTACAAGATGCATCACCAACATAATATATTAAGGCTAAGAAATCAAAAGTAAGTTGGCCAAGAGTTCTTTTAAAAAGGGATTAAGACAACCCCCTAAAGTCATTTCAACTTGGACAAAAAAAATTTTGCTTTCTTGGTTACTCTTTGCCGTCTTTCAAAGTGTGAAAAACAGGCCTCTAAACCTTACGAGGATTCCTAAAGAAGCTCTAAACCTTGAGTTTAAAGGTAAGCAAATTTACTTATGCAGTTAGCATGGTTTGTTTATAAAAACCAGAGAAATAAGCTAATTATACATGTGCTGAAAATTTTGGACAACATGTATCCTAAGGATTGTTGTGCACTTTTCTTGTTAATTAAGAGGCTTTTCTCTTCTTGGTTGGCCGTATTATGAAGTAAGACATATTTAACAAAAGTTGGTTTGATAGTAATGTAACTAGGCTGGTTCACCACTGTACAGTCAGCAAAGATGACTTATTGTAGGATATCTTAATTGTACTCTTAAAAGAAACTTATGAGTTGATAATTGGAAATTGTTGTTTCATGACCTTCACCTAATTTGGGACTATTTGTGGACTATTTTAAGACCAATTTATGTGTAAAAACGTTGGATATAGTTTGGGTAAGTTGAAACAGGTTCGAGATTGTTGACTTCGAAATGTAGCGAGAATACAAATGTGATGCTGCCTATTTGTGTGTTGTGCAGGATTGTTATGTCTTTTACCCTATGAATTGTTGTAAGGCTATTAAGGGTCTAAAATAAGATGTATATGACAAGTACATAAGAATGGTTGTTAGAAAATACGATTATAAGTGAGAAGGTTGAAGAAATGCCTTTGGGTTGCTAATTATAAGCTTGCTGCCCAGGCGTTAGTTTTTATGATATTGGGCTGCCAATAAGTGTTTCTTTGCTGCTAATACTATTCTTATTGCCTAATATATTTTAGATAAATATTTTGGGGAAGAAACGATCACTCTAAGGTATTAACGAGGTCATACAACGAGGTATGTAAGGCTACTTGATTTTGTATTATTTGGCATGAAACATAGGTCCCTCCTTGGCATATAAATGCATTTACCAACTCCGACACAACTATTAACTGTGTCTCAACTCTTTCACTTATTCATATGCTCCCATACATAGTCACCTTCAAATCTACATACATACTTGGATACCAAGATACACGAGTTTGTTAAACTAAATAAAAATTCATGTGTTGTTCTACCTCCTATGCTTTTCATTATTCGTGTAACCTACTCCTTTCATTATTGTATCTACAGTCCTACAGCTCCAATATTATGACCACCAAAAGAATCATCTCAAAAGTAATTGAAAGATAAAGTATATTGCTTGTTGATGGGTGGTAACCCGGGGGGTGGAAGAATCACCTAGCCAAGGTCGATCTTATCACGGGGGGTAGCCCAAGGGCTATAAGGAAAACCCTAGCCAAGGTCGATCCCGATATAGATTTACCACTGATCAACTGGTCATTTGTATTACTTCTTGTGCACTGATTACACAGTAAAGGTAAAGTAATAAAAAGAACATAAAGTATATGATCCCACAGTATGACTAAGGTTGGTCTCTTATCCTACACCAGTGCATAGTTTCATTTGAGTTGTTACTTCATATACAGTATTTCATGCCTTACATATTCAGTACATTATCTCGTACTAACATCCCTTACGTATTGCCTGCATTTCATGTTGCAGGTACAGGTGCTAGTAGATCTTCCCAGTAGGAGTACAAGATATCCAGCTGCTGTTAACAATCTCCAGGTTGCTTCGGAGCTTTGTGTGTCTAGAGCTTATATTTTTGTATTGTATAGTTAGCCGAGTGGGGGCCTCCCAACCCTTGTTAGATACTTTTCCTTATCTAAAGGCTTTATATACTATGTAAATTAAATTGTGGTCATGTCCATACCTTAGACGTCGTGGCCCCAATGTCCTAGCCATATGCATTTCCTTTTGGCTTGTTATTATTGTTTACTTTCTTAAAGGCATGTTGAATGTACAAATCCCTTATACTATGTATAGAAAGCGCATAGATATAGGTTGGTTCTCTTGGGCCTTATTCGCTACGGGAGCTAGTCCGCCTTAATAGGACTTTGGGCATGAAAAAAGTGGTATCAGAGCGGGTCATCCTAGGGAGTCTACAAAACCGTGTCTATGTAGAGTCTTGTTTATCAATGTGTTGCCCACCACATTTATAAGAAGGAGGCTACGTAGCATTTAGGAGTTGTTACTTTCTTTTCGTTCTTTAGATTGTGCCATAGAGTTAAGTGTAATAGGTGGATTGTGTCTAATCCCTAAATTGTTTTGTATAGCAAGTATGCCAAAAAGCAGGAAGAACAAAGGTTAAAGGAAGGGAGTAGAAGTGGTGGTTGGTATACCCAGTCAGGTGAGACAACAAAATGAGGTTCAAGATAAGTCTCTATCACAGACATCTCCAACTTCTGCAATTCCTGATGACCCCGGAAGTAGTGAAATTCCCTAGAACCACTTATCGATGCTACCGTGCAGGGTCTAAGAAATACAGTCCAACTGTTGACTTGTATAGTTGCTGGCCAAGGTCAAAAAAATGAAGGTCCAGTTATAGGTGCAGATGGTATGAATAGGGCAGCTAGCATGAGGATACGTGACTTCCTTAATTTGGACCCTCCATCGTTCACTGGGTCAGATCCTAATGAAGATCCCCAAGACTTTATTGATCAGATTCAATGCACTTTAGATGTTATGCATGTGAGTTGTATAGAAGTGTCGAGTTAGCAACATATAGGTTGAAGGGGGTGCCTATATAGTGGTATGAAGCTTGACAGCAATCTAAGGGTATAAATGCACCTCCAACTACCTGGAAGTAGCTCAAAGAGGCATTTCTTGACCATTACTTGCGATTAGAGTTCTGAGAGGCCCGTGCAGACCAATTATTGAACCTCCACCAATGGAATATGAGTGTGAGGGAGTATAACTTTCAATTTAATTCCCTGGCTAGGTAAGAAACTAATATAGTTTCTACTATGGCAGATAGAGTTCATCGATATGTGGATAGTTTAGATACGTATCTTGTTAGAGACTATACCATTGCCTCCTTGAACAAAGACATGCATATAGTGGAATGCAAGCTTTTGCACAGAAATTGGAGAATCAGAAGCAAAGGATAAGGACACAAGTGTTAGAAAGGGTGCAATCCAAGGTCTACAAGGCAGTTTACACCATCCAAAGGTGAACTTAGGCCTCGATTTTCTAATAGACCGCCTAGGCCATCGTTGTAACACCCCAAGTCCCGTTAGGGCGGACCGGCACCCGTTGCCGATAAGGCTAGGGAGAACCAACCTGTATCTATTCACTTTCTATACATTTTATAATGGATTTCTATAATTTAACATGCCTTTATGTAAGTAAACAGTGACACAGCCAAAAGTAAATGCATGTGATTAGGCCGTTGGGGCCACGATGTCGAAAGTACGAGATATGACCACACTTTAATTTACATAGTCTACAAAGCCTCTAGTTAAGAGAAAGTATCAAATAAGGGTCAGGACAGGCCCTGCCTCCATTAACCGTACAATACAAACATATAAGCTTTAGACACACACGAATCTCCGGAACAACCTGGAGCGTATAACAGCGGCTGGATGTCCTGAACTCTACTGGGGAGACCTACTAGCACTTGTACCTGCAACATAAAATGGAGGTCCCCCGTAAGGGACATCAGTACGAGATAATTTACTAATTATCTAAGGCATGAAATACTGTATATGAAGTAACAACTTCAAATGAAACTATGCACTGGTGAGGAATAAGAGACCACCTTTGGATATACATTGGAATCGTATACTTTACGTTCTTTATATTACTCTACCCTTACTGTATAATATGTGTACATCATGTACTATAAATGACTAGCTGATTAGTGGTGAACTGTATCGGGATCGTCCCTGGCTAGGTTCTTCCTTAACCCCTTGGGCTACCACCCGTGATAGGATTGTCCCTGCCTAGGTGATGCTTCCGCCCCTCGGGCTACCACCCATCAAAAGCTATATACTTTGTCTTTCAATTACTTTTGAGATGATTCTTTTGGTGGTCAAAATATTGAAGCAATAAGGCTGTGTAGGTAGCATGTCACATGTAAATTATCATGCAAGACAATATGGCAATGAAGAGAGTGTGTTACATAAGCAATGAAATGCATATGAAATAAAACAACTCATGAACTTTGTTTAGCAACAAAAACTCATGTACTTGGTATCCACTTATGTATGTACATTTGAAGGTGACTATATATAGGAGCATATGAATATGTGAAAGAGTGGAGATATGGCTACTTGTCATGTAGGAGTAGATATACCTTTACTTATCGAGGGATCTATGTTTCATGCCAAATGATACAAAATCAAGTAACCTTACATACCTCATTTTATGACCTCGTTACTACCTTGGAGTGGATTCTTTTCCCTCAAATATTTATCTACAGTATATTAGTCAATAATACTAGTACTATCAACAAAGAAACACTTCTGGACAACCCGATATCATAAAAACGATCACCCGGACAGCAAGCTTTCAATTACGCAAAGGCATTTCTTCAACCTTTTCACTTATAAACGTATTTTCTAACAACCATTCTTATGCACATGTCATGTACATCTTATTTAAGACCTTTACAGTCCTAAAAGAACCCATAAAGCACAACACATAACAATTCTTCCCGACATACAAACAAGCAGCATAACGTTACATCCTTTCACGACACTTCAAAGTCAACAATCCCGAAACTATTTTAAATTTATCTATATTGTTTCCAACGTTTTTAACACATAAGACCAGTGTTAAGATAGTCCAAAAATAGTCCCAAAATAGGGGAAGGTCGTGGAACAGCCTATTACAATTCTACACAACCTACAAATGGACAGGATAACATTACCCCCCCCCCCCGGCTACATTTCAACGTCGACAATTCCAAACCTTTTCTGACTCTAACCAAACTGTCACAACAACATTTACACATACAAACATTGCTAATACAATCTTAGAACAGCACCCCAGAAGTCATTAAGGAGATGAGCTAATAGCTTTAAATCGAACAACGCACAAATTCCAATTAACATTACACTTAAGATAGCACAATAAAACTCATTTGTTAAATGAAACCAAAATCTTGGCAGCAACCTTAGGGTAATGTCTATAACTCAAATCATGATACGAAAATCAAATTTACTTCACAATACAGCCCACCAATTAAATAAAAATCCTCTTGAACAACAAGAAATGTTCACAATAACACTTAGGAGTTCCTTGTGGCTACTTTTCTTGGTTTAAGAAAGTGTAGAGAGAAGATTGGGGAAAGCTGAAATTTTTTGTTAAGTGTAAGAGGGACTGGAAATTTCAGCTTGTGACCCCTATTTAAAGGTCTCATTTGGATGAGTTTCCTTGGGATTCTTGACCACCAAATACCATATAATATTGGTCTAGTTGTGCAACAGCTAGTTACCCGAAATTGGTCCTAAATGGGCATCAAATCTGATGGACTTTGGCTGCCAATTTCTAGCTTTCCTCTTAATCTGTTTTTGGCCCGAATAGTCAACTGGTTTGGGATATACTTGGGATTTTCTTTACACTATTCTTGGACTGAAAATAAGGTCCATTTATGATGCTAAAACATGGGCTAAAATTACACCCTTTAAATGGATTTTATCCATATTCGGACTTAGACAAATTGGACATCGAGCCTCATCTCCGTTTAGCTAGCAAATTCAAGCTAAGCAAGCAGGTGACTCACCTAATAGATTACTAATTCATACAAACACCTTAATTCTCTTACTTTCTTTAGGGTTGTGATATCCTCAATTTAACATGAAACACATATACACTCGACACTCTTAAGCGTTGGACGCCCATATCGCCCGTTAACACGAGAATCAAGCACTTTCAAGAATTGACACTAGTTTGACCAATCCATATCATGATTTATTTCACACAACATTAGTAAATGTAAAATGTGGGGTGTTACATCCTCCCCCCTTAGGAACATTCGTCCTCAAATGTTAGCACAATTGGGTAGCTTAACCATGTATAAACCTTGATTTAAACAGACTTTGACAATGAAATATGTATTCAATCACACACACCTATTAGTGTTCTAATTCTGCATGTTGGGCGTCCTCTTCAGCTTCAAACAAATGAGTGTATTTTGACTTCATTGCGTCCTCGGCCTCCCAGGCTATCTTTTCTGCTTGTTGATTTCTCTAAAGTATCTTCACTGAAGTTATTTCTTTATTCCTCAGCTTCCTAACTTGATGATCCAGAATAGCAATAGGTACCCCTTCAGAAGTGAGATCCTCTGTAACATGCACGTCATCAAAAGGAGTGATACATGGAAAGCTAGATGAACTATTGAAAGCTCTTGGGGTAGCTCTAGCTCATATGCAACTTGCTCGATCTTCTTAATAAATTTATAAGGCCCTATGTAATGTGGGCTTAGTTTTCCTTTCTTATCAAACCTCATGGCCCCTTTCATTGGAGATACCATTAAAAATACTCAATCTTTTACTGAAAATTCCAGCCCTCTACTCCTAGCATTTGTATAAGATTTGTCACGACTTTGGGCTGTTCCTATTCGCTGCTGTATTACCTTAACTTTTTCCATGGCTTGTTGTACTAGAGCTGGACCAAGCAAGGTGGTTTCTCCCACTTCAAACCATCCAATTGGAGACCTACATATTCTTCCGTATAAAGCTTCATAAGGTGCCATCTTGATATTTGAATGGTAGCTATTATTATAGGCAAGCTCAATAAGTGGAAAATGGTCCACCCAACTACCTTTAAAGTCCAATGCACAAGCTCGCAACATATCTTCAAGTGTCTGAATAGTGCGTTCTGCTTGACCATATGTTTGAGGGTGGAATGATGTGCTCAAATTTACTTGTGTTCCTAAACTCCTTTGGAAAAACTTCCAAAACATTGCAGTTAATTGAGCCCCTTGATTAGATATAATGGAGATTGGGACTCCATGTAGCCTGACTATCTCTTTGAGGTACAGTTTGGCATATTTTTCCTCCGTATAATCACTCGTGACAGGTAGGAAGTGTGCTAACTTTGTGAGTCAACTATTACCCATATAGAGTCAAATTTCTGAAATGAGCGAGGCAAATTGACAACGAAGTCTATATTGATCATATCCCACTTCCAGGTTGGAAGTTATATACACTGCATATAACCTCCTGGCTTTTGGTGTTCTACCTTCACCTGTTGAAAATTTGGACGTTGAGCCACAAATTCTGCAAGGTCCTTTTTCATGCCTCTCCACCAAAACACTCTTTTCAGGTCATGGTACATCTTAGTTGATCCTGGACAGATGGAACATCGAGAATGGTGAGCTTCTTCCATTATCCTCTTTCTTAACCCATTAACATCTAGCACACATAATCTATTTTGGCAGTGAAGTACTCCATTTCGTGTATGGTCAAAGCCCTTTATCACACCCTGAC
>JAPFFP010102196.1:0-43036 GCA_026153255.1 Solanum medicagineum | reverse complement strand
AAAACCTAAATAACCCATTGATATTAAGTAAAAACCAAATCCAAAATGAAATAGAAAAACTAGAATTGACAAATCAGTCGGACAAGGTTACGAGCCATAGATGGAATCACGGCACGTACCTGGGCTTTATATCCTCCACCAAACAAAATCCTTCTTCGGCCTACGAACTCCTCCAATGGGTCATCTTCTGACTTATGACCCGTAAGGGGTTTTATCTGCTAACTTTCCAACAAATCTTCTAAATCTTGATCCTCCAGGCACAATCTTTTCTAAGGCCCATCATCTGACTTACGACTCGTAAGTAACCTCACCTAATAATAGTCCTGCACTCAGTATATTTTCTAATCTTTGACATACGAACTCACATACAAGTCGTAAATGATTCTACAGCTCATCTAACAATTTATACTTTCAATATCTGAAAATTGGCCTTTCACTGGATCTAACTCATGACTCATCCTATGGCTCATTGAGTAAACCACGGTCTATAGAAAACTTCATACATTCTCAAAAACATAAGTTCTATAGAACTTTTCCCAAAACCTTCTCAATTCTTGAAATCCTGAAAAACAAACACAAAAACACATTAAACCTACTAACATCGCTTTGAGGACACACAAAATTCTAAGTTTTAAGCATAAAAAGTGCTTTATTTTAGCATGATGTCAACGTTGCAAGCAAGTACTAAGGGGAGGGAAAGTATGACTCAAGCTATGGGGAAATAGGGACTTAGGACTTTCATCACTTTCCATCCATTCTACATCAAATAACATCACATACTAGGGATAGGGACTAAAGGATAAGTCTCCATAAAATGTCAAACATAGCATAGAGAATACATAGATTAACATGACATGGTATCCAACAACATCTCTAAGTATGAATAAGACGGGGCCCAAGACATGTCCCAGGCTCACCCTCAACATAGAAAGTGTAGTAGTGTCTCAACTTAAGTTAGATAGAGGTAGGATATTGTCCCCAAATTTGAGGACTCACCACAATAATAATCTTCATAAATACAAGCTAGACACATAGAAGAGGATGAATAGGAGCTCTTGTCCCTACATGGTTAGATCATATAGGCAAAAAGTATGTGTTGATACTTGAAATGTACTAGTATGTGGGGTGCCATGCAACAATAGATCATAAGCTTCACTTTACTGGCCGTGTGGTGGCTCGTGTGAGGATCCTTGGCCTTGAAAACCATATTTTGGCCAAGGCAATTCACACATGAACCCTTCACGGGTCGTATAGCCTTCCGTATGTATGTTAGTGTGAGAATTTTTTAAGTATGGAATCATCATCTTGAAACTTAATCAGTGGAAAATTGTCTAAGTGTAGCCTCACGGAAGGCTATATGGTTGTGTGGCCCCTACACGGTCCGTGTGACCCTTATACGGGACCCTTGGAAACTTTTTGACATCCGTTTCATTAATGGCTTTTTGTAATTTTGGCTATTCCTAAGAGTCGTTTGTGACTTTCTAACCTATCCTAAGCCTCTCAAAAGACCTATACTCTTCTTCTCTCATTCAAATTCAGTTCAACACTTAGAATTATTCAAACTCTCTCATAAGAACTCGTATCAATTGAACTAGTGAAGGCTTAGCTTGGAGCTTAAGGAAGGGCTTTATTCATCAATCAAATTCTTCTTGTTTCTTCTTGGTTATCTAAGGTGTGTGGGATTGATTCATGGTCCCTTTCAACCATGAAGACCCCAAACTCTTTTACACCCGATTTTATGAAATTGAGCTTACTTTAAACATGGGTCTTTTAGATTATTATTTAATTGATTCAATTGAGATATGGGCTATGTTTAATTGTTTCTTTTAAAGTGATTTCATCCCTAATATGTTGAATTTAATATATATTATGAAGATTAAATATGCATTGTCCCTTTAAAGTTTGATTTGAGCATGGGTAATCTAAATTATGATTTACATGTAGATTTACTTATAAATTTACTTGAATTTCATATTGTATTGTTGATTTAAGTTTGAATCTCTATTGCCCAAGCTATCCTCATATCATTCATGGAATAAGCATACATGAGCATTGGTTTATGATGAAAATTATTCAGCGGGTTAAGCTCACATATGGTTTTGATGAAAATTATTCGGTGGGTTTAGCCCACATATGATTATAACAAGAATGTCATCAAAAAATGTATATGATATGGCTCTTTCAGAAATTTTTGGTGTTTACACCATCCTGATATGTGTGAATGAGCTATTTCTATGCATGAAAGTATGAATTGAAGTATGATTTTGCTTTTAAGCCCAAGTGTGTATTAAAATTATTTGAAATGCTTTGTGTCTCTTTTGAAAGCATGTATACGTATATGTATTCTTGTAGGATGATGATTTAGCACCAATGAGATTGGAGGTGTCAAAGCTATCCCCAAGGGTCCTCTTAGCATAAGTATTTGATGTGGTAACCCTCACTGAAATGGGAGGCCGTAAGGTGTGGTTACAACTTTTATTTTATATCATATGAAAATCCTATCTGAAATAGGAGGCCCATAAGGAAGGTTACTTCTCTGAAATGGAAGATCCGTAAGGAGAAGTATGGTTTACCTTTGGCAAGTAGACCATATCTTATCCGTTAAGGTTAACATAAGTATTTCAAGTAATAGCTCGTTTGGTATTATATGTCGGTTGAGGTCTCATCCCCACCATATTGAAGTATGATACATTGCATGCATCATGGATTTCATGGCATATTGATATATTATACTCCTTTTCTTATATACTTCTTTATATATTATGTTTCCTTGTCATCTAACATTGAATGCAGGCTTAATAAGTTCATATACATTGCATGCCCGCATACCTAGTACATTCAATTATGCTAATGCATACCTTTTGCCTACATGATCTAACCATGTAGAGGTCAGAGACTATGTCCATCCACCTTTTGACGGCTAGTCAGATTTGTGAAAGTTGTTATGGTGAGTCCTATCATCCGAGAACAAGCCATCACCCATCTACCTATTATGTTGTGTTCGCTTATGTTATATGTCACAACCCAAGCCTAGGGCCTAAATGTGACATGGCTAATGAGAAGTCCAAATATAACCCAAACAAGCCTCTTCATTGTAACATGCACACATCCTTGGTTGTGGAAGCAAAATTAAGCAATAATAAAAGTCAATTAATAACAAAAAGGAAAGCGGGACTAAGAAAAGTCTTTGATAATCATAAAAGCATAAAAAGAGTCAAGCTCAAAGCATACACGAAATATGGTATCCAACAAGACCTCTAACTTAGAACGAAGCGAAGGCTAAGACACTTTCCGGGCTAATCCTCATAACAATAAGTATCCATCATAAAGAAGTCCCAACATAATATGAAAGAAAATAAATATCGTCCCCGGATGTGAGGACTCACCAAGAGCTAGCTTTGAATGGCCCGACTAGTTATGTAGAGGAGGATGATCGATAGGAGCTCCCGTCCCTACATGGTGACATCATGCAAGCATAAAGTATGTGTTTGTACTTGGAATATACTAAGTATGCGAGGTGCAACGCAACAAGAGTCATAAGCATACTAATCAAGATGCATAATCATAGGCAATAGACGGGAGCTCAATATGACATGTATAATGAATGATAAGATGCAACATGTTTGAGAGTATCATAGTTGCATAGCTTGTCTCACAAACTATTGTAACATGAATGCCTCATCCAAATACCTTGTACTGTAGGGTAAAGAGTATAGCATGAGTCATAACCCCATCTAGTTGGTAGCAGATAGTACATAATGTTAAGTCGTACCTGAGGGTAATACTTGCAACATGGTTCATGACCTTTTCAAGTAGAAATTAGGTAATGTATCATAATAAGTCATACATGAAGGTAATACTTGCAACATGATTCATGACCCCTTCATGTAGACATTTACCTTGTACTAGATGGTAAGGAGTACAACATGAATAATGACCCCTTCTAGTAGGCTTCACAATTCACAAGAGCATAAAACTTAGCATAAGAGCTCAATGGTTCGCTTGTAGATCATAAATACTCATCATGATTTCAATAAATGCTTGGGAGTCCATAATTATCTTAAAACACTTGACTTGTAAATCATATAATAGTTCGTCAACAACTTGAGAATTCTTGTCATGTAATTTCATCAAACATATGGTGGGTTCATGATACTTGTTCAAAGTCATGCAACTCAAGAGTATACAAGAAGAGTAAAATCAATTCCAAATCAACCCACCAACATTGTAATAAAACCCCCAATTTGGGTATCATGAAATCCATATCAAAAGTTCATCATAATTCATAGTCTTAATAACTCAAATCATGCATAGTCTTAACAAACATAAATACTCATAGAATAAGTTTAAACTACACATTCATGCATAATCAATCAATACTTGATAAAACCCCAACATTATTTATGTTCGTATTTCATAATAAATGATACCCATAAGTAGTACAACTTGAAATCATGCAATTTTCATAAAAAGAGAAGGTTGGTCTCCTTGGGTGAAAATACCCATGGATGAAGACCCATATACCTTAACTTTGATTTTCTTGAAATTGAGTTGAGGGAAACTTGAAGTTTGAGATGGGTTCTTGAGTTCCAATATTGAGCTAGAAATCCTTGAATTTGAATGAATGACTTGATAGAGTCTTGGAGAGGTTTTAGAGAGGCTTTTGTGAGATGTAGAGTTGAAAAATAGCTAAGTATGGGAGATTTCACGTTTAAATGGGCGGCATTGGGCTATTACACCAATGCCCTTGAATGAAAAAAGAAAACTAGGGAAAATCTTACACTGGTCCGTGCCCCTGGCGCGACGCAGACCAGATGCGCAGGCCAAACAACACTAGTCTGCTCCCCTGGCGCGTCGCGGCCTGAGCACAGATAGCCACTGAAATTTGAAAATTAGCAAAAATTATTTTTTACTAAGGGTCTTCTAAAATCCTAGTTATATCCATTTCTTGCTCAATTTCACCCCTGATCAAGAATATGAAGTCGAATTTTCAAAATCACCCACGGATTTTGAGATATATGGAAATTACGATTATGTGGCATTCCGAAGCACAAGAGGGGTGTTTCAATATCTCCCCCTTGGGAACATTCGTCCCTGAATGACAAAGAAACATGAGCAAGATAAGTAATTATTAAGCTTTCAGCCCGACATAAATGCAACAAATGGACTTTAAACATCATTTTCAAAAAGTCTCAACATGAATATAAAAAATCACCATAAACTTGCTACCCTGAACATGAGTATATGCAAAATGACATGAGGGCTGAAACTTAAGAGTTGAAATCATAGATGGGACTTGATTTATTACCTTCGGCCTGAGTAGAGTGAAGAGGTATGGATATCGCTTTTTCATGTCTGCCTCGGCTTCCCATGTGCCAGTTTCAACTTGTTGATTCCACCAAAGAAACTTGACGGATGCTACATCTTTGTTCATCAACCTTTTCACTTGTCGAAAATCTCAACTAGAACCTCCTCATACATCAAATTACCTTCCACACCACCCATAACTTCTAAGGGCACTATAGACACATGGAAGACCGGACGAAACATATTCATATCCATAGGCAATTCCAATCCATACGCAACCTTACCAATTCTCCTCAAAATTCTAAAATGGACCACAAACCTTGGGCTCAACTTTCCTTTCTCGCCAAACTGGACCACACCCTTCGTGATTGAGACCTTCAAGTAAACCCAATCACTAAGATTAAATTCAGGATCTCTCCTTCTCACATCAGAGTATGACTTTTGCCTACTTTGAGTCGTCTTCAACCTCCCACTTATCAACCTCACCTTCTCTAAAGCTCAAAAAACCAAATTCGGACCCAACAAGGTCATCACCCCAACATCAGACCACTCAACTAGGGATTAACAACGCCTACCATAAAGAGCTTCAAAGGCAGCCATGTCAATACTAGAGTGATAGCTTTTGTTGTAAACAAACTCAATAAGTGGAAGATGTTCATCCCAACTACCCTTAAGCTCCAAAACACAAGCCCTAAGCATATCTTCAAGAGTTTGGATAGTCCTTTCGACTTGGCCATCCGTTTGAGGATGAAAAGTCCTGCTAAGCTTGACCTTAGAACCAAGTGTCATGACCCAAGCCTAGGACTTAGACGTTACACGGCGAATAGGGAACCCGAAGGAACCCCAAACAAGCCTTTTAACTTTGCCTTTACACATCCTTGGTGGCAAAAGCATATAATAGACATATAGATTCAGAATAGGGATAATGGGGCTAAGGGAAATGCTTGTAAAAACCTTATAATCAAGAGTCAAGAGTCAAAGCTCATAGATAAATACACAACATGTCCAACAATCACCTCTAATACATAGATAGAGCGGGGACCAAGACAAAGATACCGGGATCACCCTCATAGTAAATCGAACATAATAAAGTGTCTCAGTACAAATCAAGAGAAAGAACATAAAAACAAGGTCCCCGAAGTGGAAGACTCACCAACAAGCTTAGAATAGCTCCGGCTAACCACGTGGAGGAAGAGGATGATCAACTTGAGCACCGGTCCCTACATAGTGATATCATGTAGACAAGAGTATGTGTTAGTACGTTTGAATGTACTAAGTATGTGAGATGCAATGCACTAAGAGATAGGCTTCATGATCAATATGCATAACAATAGGCAACAGACATAATATAGCAATATGACATGTACGATCAATGCATAAGTAAAGCATGCTTAAGTAACCCATGCTCATATAAGGTATCATATGTGAAGAATAGATCAAGCTATATTTCCAAGGTATAAGCCCCTTGGGGTTAGTGATGATGCCGCCCTATCACTGAGGTGGATGAGTACTAACCCTCATCTCTGTTGGTGATAATGTCTCCCCATCACCTAGATGGATAAGTATAAACCCTCCTCTGGATTGATGAGTATAAACCCCATCTCGGTTAGTGATGATGCCGCCCCAGCACTAGGTGGAGAAGTAAAAACCCTTCCCTCGATTATCCGAGATCTTGTCCCCCTGGATCGGGCATGGTTTAATGCAACACTTTATATAAGTTCATCATATGCATAAGCTCACTTCATCATTATAACATCAATCGCATCATATACATAAGCTCTTTTCATCATCATAACATCATTCACATCATAACTCATGCTTTGGACCTTCAATTCCTCAAAAAACCCTAGTCGAACATTTTATCAAACACTTGGGGGTGTGTAATAGGGTAAAAGATCATTCAATTTAGAGATAAAATCATGCAAGAAAATCTATTGTAGAACCATCAATCAACACATTGCAACACCCCCAAGACATTCACATCAAACACCCACATCAAATCCAACATTAGATCCAAGATTTAGAGCTCAAAACATGCTAAAATAACCATACTTTCATGAACTAAAATCACTGTGCAGTAAATTCCTTAATACACAAGACCCACATGTAAAATCAACTTTAAATCATGCAAATTAGTAAAAAGGAGGCTTAGGCACCATGGGTGAAAGGACCCAATGGTTCAAGTCTACATAACTTAGCTTTGGAGAAGTCCTTTGTTAAGGTTGAAGATGGAGGCTTGAAGCTTGAAGAGAATCCTTGAATCCGTATGAGGGTTTTGAGTCTTGAAATTTGGAGTGTAAATATGGCTAAGTGTTTTGGGGAGTATTAGGAAATGATTAGGATGATATAAGGGTGAAATTTGACTAAGTGTAGATAAAAACATGTATGGTAAACTTCGGTCCAACACTTAAGAATATTTTATACCACACAGGAAAACACTGCAAGGCAAAAAACACATCTCCGCGTTGTGAAGAGGATGCGGAGAGGAATTTATACTAAAGCACACCCAAGACGTGTCGCGGAGGCATCGCGAACAGCTCATTGGAAACCGTCCCTTAAAATTTTATAAATGCTATTCTTTCGCTCTTAAATCGAGGTTAGACCATTTTTAACCTAATTTTGACCCATGATCACAAATATGAAGTCAGATTTTCGAAATAATTAACGAATTTTTAGATATATGAAAATCATAAATTCAGGCATTCTGAGGCACATTCTTTGGAACTTTTTTTGGGGAGGGTCATTTCAATATCTCCCCTTGGGAACATTCATCCCCGAATGTAAAAGAGACGCACAAGGCAAGAGTGATCATGAACAAATCAGTCCCAACAAGAATATAACATAACATGTAAAACATCATTTACAAAATCCCAACATGAGTGTAAAATCGTCATAAGTCTATCAACATAAACATGAATGCATATGAATGACACAGGGGTTGAAATGTAAGACTTGAAGTCACATATGGGACTTAGGATTAGTACCTTAGACTTGAGAGGAGTGGACTAGATAAGGATACCGCTTTTGCATGTACGCTTCGAACTCCTAAGTAGCACTTTCGACTTGTTGGTTCCTCCAAAGGACCTTAACGGATGTCACCTCTTTGTTCTTCAATCTCTTCATTTGCCTATCCAAGATCTGAACCAACACCTCCTCATAAGTCAAGTTATCCTCAACAACACCCACATCATCAAGAGTCAAAATGGCATTAGGATCACCAACACAGTTTCTCAACATAGAGATATGGAACACCGAATGAACCAAATTTATTTCACTAGGCAACTTCAACTCATAAGCTACCTTACCAACCCTCTTAATCACCTCATAAGGCCCAAGATACCTTGGACTCAACTTTTACTTTTCACCAAAACGGACTACACCTTCCATTGGAGAAACCTTCAAATAAACCCAATCACCCACTTGGAATTCTAGGTCTCTTCTTCTCACATCGGCATAGGATTTTTTATGACTTTAGGCTGTCCTTAACCTTTCCCTAATCATCTTAACCCTCTCAACAGCCTCCCTAACCAGATCCATCCCCAATAAAGCCACCTCTCCAACCTCAAACCAACCCACTGGGAATTCCCTAACGTCTCCAATAAAGAGCCTCAAAAGGAGCCATACCGATGCTAGAGTGATAGCTATTGTTGTAGGCAAACTCAATCAATGGAAGATGATCATCCCAACTACCGTTAAGCTCTAATACATAAGCCCTGAGCATGTCCTCAAGTGATTGAATTGTCCTTTTGGCTTGGCCATCAGTTTGAGGGTGGAAGGTCATACTAAGGTGTACTTTGGTACCAAACCACTTTGAAATGACCTTCAAAAGTGTGAAGTCTATTGTGCACCCCGATCCAATATTATGGATAAAGGAACCCGATGTAACCTTACTAACTCATGGATTTACAACCTTGCATACTCTTCAACCCCATAGGCAGTCTTGACCGATAAAAAATTAGCCGACTTTGTCATCCTATCAACCACCACCCATATGGAATCAAAACCCTTCCTAGTCTTGGCAAACCTAACTACAAAATCCATGTTAATCACCTCCCACTTCCAAGTTGGAATCTCTATGCCTTGGGTTAGGCCACCCGGCCTTTGATATTCGGGTTTGACTTGTTGACAACTATGGCAACTGAAAACAAATTTGGTAATGTCATTTTTCATGTCTACTCACCAATACACATCCCTCAAGTCTCTATATATTTTGGTAGAACCGAGGTGGATAGAATAAGAAGAGTTATGGGCCTCATCAATAATTCTCTCCCTCAAACCATCAACGCATGGGATACACAACTTACCTTGGTGTCTAAGGGCCCCATCTCCCCCTTGGGAGAGAACCTCTATTTTTCCCTCTTTCACTAAGGCCTTTAATTTAATCAAGGAGGAGTCTAGAACTTGTTTTGCTATAACCCCATCAACCAAAGAAGATATTGAACCATCAACAACAACAATACCATTATCCACATCTTCCAACCTCACCCCCAATCTAGCCAATCTATGCACCTCCCTAGCCATCTCCATGTCACCACCATCCACATGAGTTAGGCTACCCATGGACACCCGATTCAAACCATCTGCCATAATATTTGCCTTACCCAGATGGCTATTTACACTCATGTCATAGTCCTTAAAGAGTTCTAGCCACCTTCTTTGTCTCAAGTTAAGATCTTTTTGTGTGAAGACATACTGAAGTCTCTTATGATCGGTGAAGACATTCACATGCACCCCATACAAATAATGTCGCCAAATCTTTAGTACAAACACCACAGCGGCTAATTCAAGATCATGGGTAGGGTAGTTCTTTCCATACACCTTGAGTTGCCTAGAAGCATATGCTATGACTTTACCATTTTGCATTAGCACACAACCAAAACCCACTCTAGATGCATTACAATACACCATAAAACCCTCAAGCCCATCCGTTAATGACAATATAGGAGCGGACAGAATTCTATCTTTCAATGTTTGGAAGCTTTTCTCACATTCATCGGTCCAAACAAACTTCACCTTCTTTTGAGTTCATTTTGTCATAGGTGAAGCAATGGAGGAAAACCCACTGAGAAACCTTTTATAGTAAACCACAAGGCCCAAGAAACTCCTAATATCCGAAGGGGTCAATGGTCTCGACCAATTCCTAATCACATCGATCTTCTTAGGATCCACTTTAATGCCATCCCCCGACACCACATGTCCCAAGAATGAAACCTCCCCCAACCAAAACTCACACTTGTCATATTTAGCATACAATCTCTCCTCGCTCAATCTTTGCAACACAACCCTCAAGTGGCCCACATGTTCTTTCCTACTATGTGAATAGATCAATATATTATCAATGAAGACAACAACAAAGGAATCAAGGTAGGGTTTGAAGACCCTATTCATTAGATCCATGAAGATGGCCGGTGTATTAGTCAACCCAAAGGACATCAACACAAATTGATAGTGCCCATATCTAGTCCGAAAGGTCGTCTTGGGAATATCACACTCCTCACCCTCACTTGATGGTACCTGGACCGAAGATCAATCTTAGAGAAAAAGCTAGCCCCTTGCGATTGTCAAACAAGTCATCAATTCTTGGAAGAAGATATCTGTTTTTTATAGTGACCTTATTGAGTTACCGGTAGTCAATGCACATCCTAAATGACCTATCTTTCTTCTTCACAAACAATACCGGTGCGCCCCAAGGGGATTGGCTAAGTCTAATAAATCCCTTTTCCAACAAATCTTTCAATTGTTCGTTTAACTTCTTCAACTCCGCCGGTGCCATACTGTAAGGGGGAATGGAGATAAGTTGAGTATCGGGAAGGAGATCTATGCAAAAATCTATCTCTCTTTTGGAAGGGACACCAGGAAGGTCATTTTGGAAGACATCAAGGAACTCACTTACAACAGGAACCGACTCAATGAAAGGGACTTTGGACTCTATATCTTTAACCCTCACAAGATGATACAAGCACCCTTGGAAATCAACCTATGGGCTTTAATGCATGAGATGAACCTACCCCTACTACCACATCATGACTTTTCCATTCAAGGATGGGTTTAATTGGGGATTGAAACATGACACTATGAGTTCTACAATCAATAGAAACATAGTAGGCATGGAACCAATCCATCCCAAGAATAAAATCAAAATCAACCATATCTAATTTGACAACATCACAAGGTAGGATTTTATGCAAGACGCAAACTGGACAATTTCTATACACCCTCCTAGCAACAATAGATGCTCCAGTAGGAGTAGATACTTCATATGACTCATGCAACAACTCAGACTCAACATGGAACTTTTTAGCAACAAAGGGGTTAACAAAGGAAAGGGTGGCACTTGGATCAATCAAAGCATATACATCAAGACCAAAGATTTTCAACATACCAGTAACAACATCGGGGACCACAACAACCCCTTGCCTCCCATGTAGAGCATATAATTGATTGTGCCTTGGGGTACCACCTTGAGGACCACCTCTACCCAATGGGACCGCATTTGCACCTCGAACCTTGCCATGGTTTCTTGGACAATCTACTTTCTTGTGACCAAGCTCCCCACAACCATAGCATGCACTAGCACCCTTCAAACATGGGCCATTATGACTCTTCCCACATCTAGGACACACATCATTAGGAGGCACACCACTATTACCTTGAGGTTGAGGGAAGTTATGGGCAAACTCCCTATTTGTAGCATGAGGACGCCTTTGACCTTGTGGAAGTATAACACCCTTGTGGAACTTGCCCTCAAAACGGGCCCTTTTGGCCTCATGGCCCCTTGTTTTTCTCAAATTCTCTTCTTCCATTTGCTCGGTATATGTCATCAACCGAGACAAGTCCATGTCACCAATAAGCAAGGTGGACCGATATTATTCACTCACCAAGTTGAAAACCCCCATAACAAACTTATTCATCCTTGACCTAGTATCGGCCACCAAGTGAGGAGCATACTTTGAAAGTTGATTAAATTTGAGGGCATATTCCCTCACACTTATACCACCTTGTTTCAAGTTCATAAACTAAACCAACTATGCTTCCTAAGCTCAAGAGGGAAGAATCGATTAAAGAAGGCCAGTTGGAATTTCTCCCAAAGCACCACATAGCCATTACCTTTCTCACCCTTCCATTGATCGTACCAAATTTGGGCTACCCCTTTGAGTTGGTACACCACCAACTCTGCCTTCTCATTTGGCCCAACATCCATGATAGACAAGATTTTGTAGACCTCATCGATGAATCTTGTGGATCTTCATCCACCTTTGACCCATGGAAAGCCGGAGGATTCATCCTCATGAAATCTCTTACCTTAGCTCCCGGGGTAGTAGCATGAGGGGCTTGGGCCCCTTGTTGGACTTGGTTGGCTACTACTTGGGCAAGCATAGTAAGAGCATCCCAGAGCTCACCATTGGTATGTTGCTCCTCAGGAGTTTGGGCACGT
Source organism: Solanum medicagineum (assembly GCA_026153255.1). Lineage (NCBI taxonomy): Eukaryota > Viridiplantae > Streptophyta > Magnoliopsida > Solanales > Solanaceae > Solanum > Solanum medicagineum. The sequence continues at coordinate 30,294 of JAPFFP010102196.1, read as the reverse complement.
CTTCCCCTAGTGTTTGGCATGATCTAGCATAACAAAGAACAATCGTTAGAGGGAAAACTTATCACAACTCTATAGAACGACTTAGAACATGAAGAAGGGAAACATTTCCTAAAATGTCTCATAGGCTCCTACTCATAGTCATGGCGCTTCACAACCATAAATAGTACTCTAATTGACACAGTATGTTGGACTCCGAGAATCTATCAACCTAGTGCTCTGATACCAAGTTTGTCACTACTCAAGCCTATGACTTAGATGGGACACGATGGATGGGGAACCCGAAGGAACCCCAGAGAAGCCTCTTAACTTGTCTTTACACATCCTTGGTCACAGAATCATATAAAAGACATATAGATTAAGAATAGGGACAATGGGGTGAAGGGCTTGCATAAACATCATAATCAAGAGTAATGAGTCAAGGCTCATACATAAATACACAACATGTCTAACAAACACCTCTAATACATAGATAGAGCGGGGGCCAAGACAAAGCTACCAGGCTCACCCTCATAGTTAATAGAACATAAGAAAGTGTCTCAATACAAATCAAGAGAAAGAACATAAACCAAGGTCCCCGAAGTGGAAGACTCACCAACAAGCTTAAAATAGCACCATCTAACCACATGGAGGAGGAGGAGGATCAACTTGAGCACGGTCCCTACATAGTGATATCATGTAGGCAAGAGTATATATTAGTACGTCTGAATGTACTAAGTATGTCAGATGCAATGCAACAAGATGATTAATATGCATAACAATAGGCAATAGACATAATATAGCAATATGACATGTACGATCAATGCATAAGTAAAGCATGCTTAAGTAACCCATGGTCATATAAGGTATCATCTGTGAAGAATAGACCAAGCTAGATTTCCAAGGTATAAACCCCTTGGGGTTAGTGATGATGTCACCCCATCACTTAGGTGGATGAGTACTAACCCTTATCTCAGTTAATGATAATGTCGCCCCATCACCTAGGTGGATGATTACGAACCCTCATCTCGATTGATGAGTATAAACCCCCATCTCGATTAGTGATGATGCCGCCCCATCACTAGGTGGAGAAGTACAAACCCTTCCATCGACTAACCGGGCTCTTGTCCTATAAGATCGGGCATGGTCTAATGCAACACTTTATATAGAGTTCATCATATGCATAAGCTCACTTCATCATTATAACATCAATCGTATCATATATATATATATATATATATATATAAGCTCTTTTCATCATCATAACATCATTCACATCATAACTCATGCTTTGGACCTTCAATTCCTCAAGAAACCCTAGCCGAACATTTTATCAAACACGTGGAGGCATCGCGAATAGGTCACGGGAAATTGTTCCTTAAAAATTTATAATTGCTATTCTTTCACTCTTAAATCGAGGTTGGACCCTCTTTCACCTAATTTTGACCCTTTGATCACAAATATGAAATCGGATTTTTGAAATAACGAACAAAATATTTTTAGGTATATGGAAATCAAAATTTTGAGCATCTCGAGGCACATTTTTGGGCACTTTTTTTGGGGGGGTGGTTGTTTTACCAAGACCCCTTTGTAATGTCCTCCAAAAATGAGAAGTGAATTGACCACCATGATCCGCAATGATAGACATGGGTACCCATGCAATTTAACCAACTCAAGAATATACAACTTCGCATAATTTTCAGTACCATGAGTTGTTTTAACTGGTAGAATTTGAGCCGATTTTGTCATCTTATCCACAATAACCCAAATAGAATCGAATTATTTCCTAGTCTTTGGCGACCCAACTACAAAATTGATGATGATCTCTTCCCGCTTCCAAGTAAGAATTTCTATGTCTTGGGCTAGGCCACCAGGCCTTTATGTTCGGCTTTCACTTATTGGCAATTGTGACAATCGACTACAAACTTGGCAATATCTCTCTTCATACCACCCCACTGATACACCTCCCTCGAGTCTCTATACATGTTTGTGGAACCAAGGTGAATAGAGTATATGAATTATGAGTTTCTTTCAAAATCAACTCCCTCAATTCATCAACATTAGGCACACACAACCTACCTTGTTAACTAAGGGCACCATCTCCCCCTTGAGAAAAAACCTCCATTTTACCATCCCTCACCAAATTCTTCAACTCTAGCAAGGCAGGGTCAAGATCTTATTTTGACTTGACTTCCTCAATCAAAGAAGATCTAGAACCATCAATGACCACTACACCACCATTTGCAACTTCATTCAACCTAACCCCTACCTAGCTAACCGGTGAACTTCTCTAGCCACCTCCTTGTTACCAATATCAATATGAGCTAGCCTACCCATGGACATTCTACTTAGAGCATCGGCCACAACATTTGCTTTGTCGGGATGATAGTGCACACTCATGTCCCAAATCCTTAAGGAGTTCTAACCACCTTCTTTGCCTCAAGTTAAGATCCTTTTGTGTGAACACATATTGGAGACTTTTGTGGTGGGTAAACACATCAACATGAACCCCATACAAATAGTGATGCCAAATTTTAAAAGCAACACCACGGCCGCCAATTCAAGATCATGGGTGGGATAGTTTTGCTCATGCACCTTAAGTTTTCTAGAGGCATAAGTTATAACTTTGCCATTTTGCATCAAATCACACCCCAAACCAATCCTTTAGGCATCAAAATAAACCACAAACCCTTCTAACCCTTCTGGTAGAGATAAAATAGGAGCGAAAATAAGCCTGTCCTTCAAGATGTGAAAACTCTTTTCACATTCATCAGCGTCCAAACAAATTTTTCCTTCTTTTGGGTCAACTTTGTCATACAGGAAGAAATAGAAGAGAAACCATTCACAAATCTCTGGTAGTAACCCGCCAAACCCAAAAAGCTCCTAATATCCGAAGGAGTCAAAGGTTTAGGCCAATTCCTTATCACTTCCATCTTCTTAGGATCCACCTTAATGCCATCACCCGACACTACACGCCCCAAAAATGCAACCTCCTTCAACCCAAATTCACACTTCTCATATTTAGCAAACAACCTCTCATCCCTCAAAATTTGCAACAGCACCCTCAAATGGTTTACATGTTCTTCCTTACTCTCGGAATAAATCAATACATCATCAATAAAGACCACCACAAACATATCAAGGTAGGGTTTGAAGACCCTATTCATGAGATTCATAAATATAGCCGGTGTATTAGTCAACCTAAAGGACATTATCACAAACTCAAAATGCCTATACCTAGTCCGAAAAGCCGATTTGGGAATATCACACTCCCTCACTCTCATTTTGTGGTATCCAGACTGGAGATCAATCTTAGAAAAGTGACTAGCCCCTTGTAGTTGATCAAAAAAGTCATCTATTCTTGGTAGAGGATACTTGCTCTTTATAATGACTCTATGAAGTTGTCGGTAATCAATGCACATTCTAAGGTAACTATCATTTTTCTTCGAAAACAACACCAGTGCACCCAGAGGTGACTTGCTAGGTCTTATGAAACCCTTCTCCAGCAAATCCCTCAATTGATCCTTCAACTCCGTCGAGGCCATACGGTAAGGGGGAATGGAAATGGGTTGTATATCGAGGAGGAGGTCTATACCAAAGTTTATTTTCCTTTCCGGAGGAACACCGGGAAGCTCATCAAGAAAGACGTCAAAAAACTCGTTGACTACCAGAACTGACTCAATGGGAAGGACTTTAGACTCGACATCCCTAACCCTTACAAGATGGTAGATGCAACCCTTAGAAATAAATTTACAGCCTTAAGACAAAAAAATGAATCTACCCTTGACCACCACATCACAATTTTCCCACTCAAGCACGAGCTCATTAGGGAAATAAAATCTCACCTTATGGGTCCTACAATCAATGAAAGCATAATATGCGTGTAACCAATCCATCCCAAGAATAATATCAAAATCCACCATGTCAAGTTCAACAAAATCACAAGGTAAGACTTTTTTTCAAATTGAACACGGGACAATTTATATAGACTCTTTTAGCAACAATGGACTCACCAACAGGGGTAGATACTTCATAAGGTTCACACAACAAATCGGGACACACATGAAGCTTTTTGCCAACAAAAGAAGTAATTAAAGAAAAAGTGGCACCCGAATATATCAATGTATACACATCATAATCAAAAACCTTTAACATACCAGTAAATATATCGGGTACTTCATCCACTCCTTGCCTTCCTTAGAGCACATAGAGCCGACTGTGATGTGGAGCATCCCCTTATTAGCCACCTTGAGCCCTTTGATCAACATGACCACCTTGCCCTTGAGGACAACCATCTTTGCCCTTGTTTTAAACATAAGGGTAACTAACGAGCTTGTGGCCTATTCCCCCACACCCATAACACGCATTTGAATCCTTCAATCATTTACCAATATGATTCCTCCCACACTTTTGGCCCCTAGGATTAGTCATCCCACAATTGCCACCTTGAGATCTTGGCTTAGGCACTCCATCATTAGCAAACTTCTTGTTGGGAGCACTAGAGGACTCTTAGCCTTGAAATTTATGACCTTGATGAAATCAGCCACCATTAGAAACTTGAAAACCACCCTCAAACCGAGCCCTCTTGGACTCCCCACTTCGTCTCTTTCTAAGCTTCTCCCCTTCAAGTTGTTCCGCATATGTGATGAGCCGAGACAACTCCATCTCACTTACAAGCATGGCAGTACGACACTCTTCATTTACCAAGTCGGACATTCCCGACATAAACTTGTTCATTCTAGCTCTAGGGTCATCAACCATATATGGAGCATACTTGGAGAGTTTGTTAATTTGAGGGCAATACTACTCACATCATGGGACCTTGCTTGAGGTTTATAAACTCCATCAGCTTAGCCTCTCTTCATTCAATAGGGAAGAACTGATTAAGGAAGGCGGCTTTGAACTCCTCCCAAGGAATAGCATCATTATTTCTACTTTCCAACTTCCATTGAGCAAACCAAACTTAAGCCACACCTTTAAGTTAATAGGCTGCTAGTTCCGCCTTTTCTTTCGAATTCACCACCATAATAGCTAGGACCTTATACACCTCATCAATAAATTCTTGGGGATCTCCTCCAATTTGGACCTATGAAACTTCGAAGGGTTCATCCTTGTGAAGTCCCTCACCCTTGAGGCCGGATTAGGAGCATAAGGAGCTTTGGCCCCTTGGTTCAATTGGTTGGTCATAGCATGTGCCAACATAGTGATAGCATTCTGGAACTTAACTTGGGTAGCTCCTCCATCTTGAGGAGCTTGAGGAGCGGGAGGTGTCGGTTGCTCCTCAGGTGTATGGACTCTTGATGTATTGTCAAAATATAGCATATTTGATGCCAAAACCAAGGATTTTGTAAGCTTTCAATGTGATTCTTTATGGTTTTTATGTTTTTTATGTTTGCTTTTGTAGAAAATAAAGGTTGGCCTAATTTTGGGGAAAAGTAGCAGATTTTGTTGAATTTAAAGACCTACGAGACACACTACAAGTCGTAGCCCAAGCTACTAGTTGTAGGAGGTGGTCATAGTGATTAATAGCTTCCAAATATCAAAATCACAGAAACTGAAGTTAGACATACAAGCCCAGGGTACGAGTCATAGATCAAACCACGACTCGTAGCATGGACCATAGCAGTCAAGTCCAAAATGCCAAGCGCTGACTACAAAATCTTGATTATGACTCGTCTTGATTATGACTCGTAGGTCACTTTATGAGTCGTATCTATGAACCATAACTACTGCCAACCAACTTTTCTTATTTATTTTTAGGTCCTTATTGTAAATAGTATAAATAGTTTAAGTTAGGGTTTTAAAAGGAGAATCATCATAGAGGCTATTATTCATATCACATTAGAGAGATTCTTGAGAATATTTTAGATAGCTTTTTCTAGGGTTTAGTGTAGATACTTAGGTTTTTACTTTGAAGACCCAATATGGGGATTAGAAATCTCTTATAATCAAACTACATTTTTTAAGCTTGTGATTTCAATATCAAGGTGGTTTTTCTTTTTCTTTGGGTAATTTCTCAACCATGTTTATTCTATTCAGTGTTTGTGATTTTTCCCTAGCTATGAGTAGCTAAACCCCCACAACTTGAGGTTATGGGAACCATGAGTAGCTATCTTCTGATAACCCAGATTATTTGCATTTCTTTCATTGGGTATTTCCATGTATTGTCCATATTCCTTCGGAATACTTGTTGTTTGGTGGTGGCCAACACCAAACCCTGCCTAGTTCATGATCTCAACCAAGGTAGTGATGAATAGGAAAAGGAAATGGGTGAAAGGATTTTATTAATGTGTTCTTAGTTGGCACACCATGGTTGCCGACCAAACACCGTGGTGAAATTTGACCTTCACATTTACAATAGGGATGGAAGAACCTAAGTTACCATCCTGCATGCAATGTCTCAATTAGGGTTATGTTATCCAGGGTATTTGAGTTAGTGAATCATGGGGAACACAATTCCTAAGTTGCTCTTCCAATTGATTATCTCTTCATGATTACAAGTATAGTTCTATAGTTATTTTATTCCAATTTGCAAACCCCCTCTCCCCATTCTAGAGAATATGGTCGATTGGTACTTGAAATGATTGTTGTTGAGTCAATTTGGTCAAACCCCGTATTTTCCATGGATTCGACCCTAGCCTCTGGTTAGGTTTATACTTGATAGTGACTGCTTTACTATTGTAGGATGAACATCAAAATTTATGGTGTCCTTGTCGGGGAATTCGGCTAGGCTTTTGATTTGACTTCACAAGTGGTTGATTTCAAGTTTCAATTTCTACATTCTCTTATATTTTACTTTTGTTTTTGTTTTTGTTGTTTGGGTTGTATTTGCAGGGTGTATTAGGTTTATATGCCCAACATAAGGAGCCAAGGCAATCCCTTAGTTCCGATCAACTTGGAGAACCACCGAATTGCAGGAAGAATGGCTCAAGAAAATAAGGACATCACGATTGATGAAGCTATTGGTCAACATGATAAAGATGTGGGTAGAGATCAAAACCCACCACAAAGGGATAATAGGCCACACCATAGGGATTTCAATGAGAATGCATATGGTTGGAATGAATATAGGCTGAACCCTATGGCCATGGATGTCCCAGGAGCAATAGTGTTGCCACCACTACCGGCCGACACTAAGTTCACCATGTCTAGTGGTCTCCTGCAAAATGCTTCAAAATCATGGTTTGTTTACGGGGCTAGGAGGATCCACATAGTCATCTCCATAATGTTGCATTTGCTTACAAGAGTGTGATGGGCACACAAAATCATTCAATGGATGCAGTTGGTCTAAGAGTGTTCCCTCTATCTCTAATTGGAAATGAGGCAATATAGTTGTCAGAACTCCCACAAAATTCTATCACAAGTTCGATCGAGCTATAAAGAGCCTTTTTAGAGAGGTATTTTCTGATGTCCAAAAAGCTTAAACTCAAAGATCAAATCAACAACTTTGAGTAATTGTCGGGTGATTCGATTAGTACAATATTGGAAAGACCAAGTGCTTGAAGATGGTTCAAAATCACAAAATCATGGATGATGCCATAGTGGAGATCATTTATCAAGCTCTTGATAAGAATAGTCAAGCTTGTGCCGATACCATTATGGGAGGCATGTTTCTTGATCAACCTTTTGTGCGGATCGCCAAAAGAATGGAGTAAGTGGTCAAAACAAATAGAGCATGGGTCAAAGACAGAGAGGTACAACTAAAACTTCTTGTACGGTGAACACTAACAATGAGCAAGCCAAGGTGAATGAGGAGATTATGCAACAACTCGCTCAACTTTGCACAAGTATGGATCTGGTGTTGAAGCAAAACCAAGCAAATGTTCGTACGATGACTCACCAACCTCTAAAGGCCCCTATGTATGAAGGATCCTTCTTTGATGAAGATGCTTGCTTTGTGAGTAATCAACCGGCAGGTTTCCGAAACAATACCCAAGGGTCCTATTTTGACTATTGGCGGCAAGGTTTCAAAAATCAAGGTCAGAACTATAATAGAGAGGGCACATATAGAGATAACCGTGACAGTTATTATGAAAGAGAAAGAGTACCGGAGGCCAAGTGGAGGCGAAGAGATGTATATAGGAATGGTCCCTATGTGACTCACCATAATCATGATGTCGGTTCTACCAATTCTAGGATTGAGGAAATGTTTGACAAGTTGTTGAAGGGGGCCGACCATCAATACGAGACTCTAAAAGTGATGAAATCGAATATTTCAAGTATCAATCAAAAGATATAGTCTCATTCGGTGGCCATCAAACAATTAGAACAATAATTTGGTCAAGTATCTTTCCAATTAAACAAATGCCAAAAGGGCACTTTACCAAGTAATACAGTTCAAAATCAAAAGAATGATGGACATTGCATGGCAGTCATGACGAGAAGTGGGAAAAGCACCATAGATCCCCTAATGTCGATGGTTGATAATGAAGCTTGTGAGAAGGGTGATGATGACAAGTTTGAGGATGAGGAGAAAGGTTTGGAAATCAATGGGATGCAAAGTAAAGATGTGAAAAAGCAAGAAAAGGCCAAGATGATCCCACAACCTCCTTCCCCTTTTCCCCAAAGACTCAAGAAAAAGGAGGAGGATAGTAAATTCAAACATTTTCTTTCAATGTTAAAGCAATTTTCCATTAACATCCCCCTTCTAGAAGTATTGGAGAAGATGTCTGCCACGACCCAAGCCCAGGGCCTAGACCTGATACGACGAATGGGGAACCCGATGTAACCCCAAATAAGCCTCTTAGCATATCAATCACATATCCTTGATCGCAAAAGCAAAATAATAATTAACAAGAGATATAAATAGGGAAAACGGGACTAAGCAAAGTCTTTGATAAACATAAACCATTCAAAAGTCAAGACCATAGCATAGTCACATCATTTGTTCCAACAACAACTCTAACATAGATAGGGCGGGGGCCAAGACACTTTTCTGGCTCACCCTCATAGTATAAAGAGTTTAACATAGAGAGATAACATAAGTAAGAGTAGCGTAGCTAGTGTCCCCGGACTTGAGGACTCACCAAAGCTTATCTTCAAAGCGCCGAACTAGCCACGAGGAGGATGATCCAAAGATGCTCCAGTTACTACATGGTAATATCATGTAGGCATAGAGTATGCGTTAGTATGTTGGAATATACTAAGCATATGGGATGCAATGCAACAAGAATCATAAGCCATGTATAGTCAAGATGCATAGTCATAGTCAATAGATAGCATAATATCAATATGGCATGCATGATCAATGCTTTGAGTAAACATTCTTTTAAATCATAATTAATGAACATAAGCTCAATAGGGAATATATACTCAACCTTACATAAGCATACATGAAAATGGCCAAGTAGTTACCCACTCACCTTATGGTATAGCCTTTTCAGAGAATCTTGCCAGTAGGTAGTATGAGATGCCTCGTACCTTACGATACAATCCTTTTGGTAAGAGTCATGATTGATCCTACCTTATAGCATGGCCTCATCAGTAGAATTCAATAGGTTCCTTACCTTACGACATAATCTCTTCAGTACGAATATGGGGTGCACTTACCTTAGGATACAATTTCATCGGTAAGAAGATCCTACTTTACGGCATGTCCTTTTTGGTAGGTTGTCCCTACCTTATAATATAATCTTTTAAGTAGGAACCATGAGTTACTCTATCTTATGGTATGGCCTTTTCGGTAGATTATCCCTACCTTACGATATACTATTTTAGGTAGGAACTACAAGTTACTCTACTTTATGGTATGCCCTTTTCGGTAGATTATCCTTACCTTACGACTTTAACAGTCACAACTTTATGAAACCCCAACATAGTTTATAATCAATTCATAATAACAAATACTCATAGATAAATCAACTTGAAATCATGCAATTTACTCAAAAAGGAAGGTTGGGCACCATGGGTGAAAGGCCCCAATGGTAGAAACCCACATACCTCAACTTTAGAGATTTCCTTGATCAAGATTTAAATGAGAACTTAGATCTTGAATGAATTCTTTAAGATCTGAAAGTGAGTTTGGCACACTTGAAATGGGTGAAATATTTGGCTAAATGTTAGAGAGGGCTTTGGGGAATGTCTTGAATGATATGGGGTTAATAAATGACTAAGTATAGGTGTTTTTATGCATAGAAAGGCTTAGACCCAGGACCCCAAGGCCTTGGACTGAAACAATAAAAACTAGCAACAAATAGCACTAGTCCACACCCTGGCCGTGACGCGCCAGGGGCGCAGACCCTCACTGGTTTCATAAATTTTTGAAAATCAAAATTTTGCTATGGTTGCTCTAAAATCAGAGTTCTACTAATTTTCCACTCAATTTTGCCCCTTGATCACAAATAGGAAGTCAGATTTTCAATATCACGCACGAAGTTTGACATCTATGGAAATTACGATTATGGGCATTTTTTAGGCACATTTTCGTGCACTTTTTTGGGGTTGTTTCAATGCCTGATTATGCTAAGTACATGAAAAATTTGGTGATGAAAAAGTTCATGGTAAGCCAAGAGCTCCTATAATGCTATCATGACCAAATGCCTAGTCCAAAGAGGAAAGACCCCGGTGCATTCACCATTCCTTCTACTATCGGTGATGTAGAGTTCACAAGGGCATTATATAATTTGGGAGCAAGCATAAATTTGATGCCTCTTGAGATTTTCAAAAATCTTGGTCTTTGTTCTCCTAATCCCATAAAAATGCAGTTGCTTATGGTAGATAGAACAATCAAGAAGTCAGAGGGAATTCTCTTTGATGTGTTAGGGAAAGTTTATAAGTTTATCTTTCTAGTAGATTTCATGTTTCTTGACTGTGAGGTTGATTTTAAGGTCTCTATTATTTTTTAGAAGCCATTCTCGGCCACCGGGAGAGCATTTGTGGACATGGATCCCGGTCAACTCAGGTTCAAAGTCAACAATACATAAATTGTTTTTTATATCTTCCAGTCAATGAAGCACCCGGATGAGCTCAAGAGCGAGTTGTGGGATATTGAGGATTTCTGATGATTCATGAATGACTAAGTCTAGCCACGAGATTAAACAAGGTGCTTCTTAGGAGGCAACCCAAGTATTTTTCATGTTTTTGGCTTGTTTTGAAGTTTATTTTGGTTGTTTGAACTTATAGATAGTTGATTGATGTTTGTTTTTATTTTTGAAGATATTGACTCAGTTGCATTTATGGGATAATTGTATATTTTGAGATGAAGGATTGTAGGTGTGAAGTAAGTGCTAAAAGTTAGAAGAAAATGGCATTGGAAGTAACCTCTACGATAAGGCCTACAAGCTGTAGCTTATGCTACGACTCGTAGTCATGCCTCGTAGAAGCTAAATGTGTTTGATTGAAATTGGCACATACACTATGAGCTAATCTTACAATTCGTAGTCCATGATATGAGTCATAAGTGGGGTTCGTAGTGCCTAGGTAAGATTACTGAATTTTTCTAAGTGTTAGGATCTGCTACGAAACCATTACCTAGCCCTACGGCTCGTAGTCGAGGTCTTGTAAACCTGACTCAAGGATTTTACAAGTTGGCCTGGTTTGATTATAAAAGGGGTCAAAATTCATTTTGACCCCAAATACAAACCTAACCCATGAAATTTGTCCCCAAAATATCCTCATCCACTGTTCTGCTTAACTTCCTGACATACCCACATCATTTTTCGACGAACTTTCCAGCAAACATCCAATACCTAGGGTTTCGGCTCTTTTCTTCTCATTGTGATAAATTGCTCATCAACTTCTCAAAAGGTATGTTTCTTCATTAAATTTCACACTCATACTTTTGTGTCTCTTGAAATTCCTAGATAATTGTGTGTTTGGAAATTGGTAATGAAAGTACCTATGAGAAAATTGATGCATAGAAATGAGAATTAGGGTTGTGTCGTTTAAAATTTCCTATGTAGTTCTAGATTTTGAAATCGCTCTTGTTGGTTGGTTATGAAAGATAATATCTTGCTATGTTTAGTGTTGATCACGTGCGTGAAATTATTATATAACGGTTGATTCATTAGTAGACTCATGGTGCGACTGAAATATGGCACTGGGTATGGCGTTTGGATTGATTATAGTCGTTTGAGAGATTCTTTGTCTGTTTATGCATCTAATCCCCTTGAACTTCCAAGTTTGCTTGTTAATGTTGTTGTTGTGAGTTTTGGGATTGGTGATTTTTGGAAGTCCTCGAATGTGTTGGAAAATTGATGGTTGCCTGATTGGGTTTAGATTGAATTATCATGATTAGGGGTCGTGGGATATTGTTGTGCTTGTTTTATAGTTTGAAAAGTTGTTGCGGATGGTGCTTGAACTTGTTGGTTGATTGATTGTGGTTCAAGTGGTAAGGTTGCAGACACCACAGGTATTTGAGATTCTCTGCTATGAGGGCTACCTACGACTCATAGAAGGACCTACGAGTCATAGTGGCCCACTCATAGGGAATAACAATTACCTGTGGTCCCTTAACACTCCGAGACCTACCTATGGGTCATAGTGTCCACTATGAACCGTAGTAGGGGTTTCGTGAACACGACTTGTGTTTACAAAATGTTACTTGAAATTGATACGAGCAGACCTACGACTCACCTGTGCCTCGTACATGTTTCGAGTGTAATTTTTCTCAGGAACCTTTGGACTACGAGGCCACAGTATGACTCGTAAGTCACCGTACGAGTCGTACCTGTGCCTCGTACCTGCAACCTTTAACTGGTGCAGTGTTATTTTTTGTGTATTTCCTTTTTTGTTTCTATTTCTCTTTGCTTCTTTCTTTGTTTGTGATGATTATTTTGGGGCTGATTGTGAATTTATGATGCAATTTTCAGGAATAATGCCTCCAAAAACTAGAGGTGCTGCTATGAGAGAATTTAACAGACGACTAAGGGACGAAAATATGGACGATGACCAGCATGCGGGGTCAAGTGAGGAGCACAGTGCTGATAGTGCCTCCCAGTCTAATGCAGATGTTAATGTAGACTGGACAGAGTCCGATGACGCACCTCAGGATGAAGCAGCAACAGAGTCATCAGTTGACCCGTCTATCTCTATCATTGATCCTCATCATCACCAATGGGGAATCAAGGGCGTGCAGGAGATCCATTAAAAGGGACTAGAGCCAAAGGGACAAGGAAAACCTGTCAGACAGTTTCATAAAGAGTCCCGGCTAAATGACTCAGGGTTGAGTCGAGTTCCTACTTTAGAGGCAGAGATTGATCGACATGGGCTCCGACAGTCATCAGAGCGACTAGGCAAGTATGCTCCACTTGTGGTCAGAGAGTTCTATGCTGCCTACACTGTTACCATCCTTTGAGATCTTCCCAGGGGAAGAAGGTAATGGATCAGCCCAAGTTACAGAGGGTCTTGGTTTGAGGTCAAAGGGTAGATATCTCCGAGGAAACCATCCGTTGAGTTCAATTTGGTCCTAACTACAAGTGCCACAGCACACAATCGACTACCACAGCAAGATAGATAAGATGCGGCTGTAAACATTGAAATTTTGTAGGACTCTACAAAATTAGTCCTATTTCAGTCAAGATTTCTTGGAGGTCAATCTACCCTAAACCTAATTCATGCCATTATAAAGGTTATTATATTCCCTTGAAAAGGCATCTCAAATATCCCATAGAGATCAAAATATATTATCCTATGTTGGAGGAATACGTCACTAGCGGCCCTCGAATCATGGAGAAGAAATCTTATGAGAAAAGAATCAAGGGAGGAGAAGAAATCTTTAAGAGAAGAATCAGGGAAGGAGAAGAAATCTTATTAGAAAAGAATCAAGGGAGTAATAGATTTGCACTAACATGCTTAACAATAAAATCTATTTCTTTATTTTATTTATTATTGTAATTTATTTTCTATTACTTTTACAATATGTTGTAAACAAACTGGCACGCCCAGTGGGACCAAATCTACCCTTGATCTCTTCTCTCATAAATCAAATCTACAAATCTGAATCTAAAAGTCGCGAGTACTTCAAGCCTTGTCTAGAGTTTCATCAAGTCTACACTTCGACAAGCCTTGAAGCAGGTGGCATTTGTAGACATTAAAATTTTGAAGGACTCTACAAAATTAGTCCTATTTTAGTCAGGATTTCTTGGAGGCCACACTACCCTAAACCTAATTTATGCCTATATAAAGGGTATTATATTTCCTTGAAAAGGCATCTCAAATATCTGATAGAGATCAAAATATATTATCCTATGTTTGAGAATTACTCCACTAACGGCCCTCAAATCATAGAGAAGAAATTTTCTGAGAGAAGAATCAAGGGAGGATAAGAAATCTTATGGGAGAAAAATCAAGGGAGGAGAAGAAATCTTATGAGAGAAAAATCAAAGGAGGAACAGATTTGTACTCACATTGTTATCAATAAAATTTTGTTACTTCATATTTTATTAGTGATTTCAATATATTTTCTATCATATAAAATTTGTTGTAAACAACAGCGAGCTGATCGGGAAGAATATTGATTTAAGTACTGAGCTCCTCATTTGTGTAGCTATCCAAATACTAGAGGGTGATGTCGAGCCTACATGGGTCACAAATCATGTCGAGCCTATAGTGAAGCCCCACCTCTCTTTTTTAGCTAAATTCTAGTGGGCCTTTATCCGGTCACGCGTCAAGTCTACATTCATAGATAATGTCATCACCTTGGAGAGGGTCGTGTTACTAGCCATTATCTTAGCTGGTTATAAGATCAACTGGGCTCATGTCATGGCTGAACAGATTTATGAGTCCACGCTCCAAATGACTACCTTATTACCATTCCCTATCTGGATACACAAACTATGCATTGAGGCTGGAGTGTGGGTCTTTCTCCATATAGACCCACATGTCGAAGCCTTTCACACTATGGATCCTAGCCTTATCAAGGCTGATGAGAATCTAAGGGACCTTCAGAGAGCAGTTCCTCTCCATGCCTTGAGATATTTCTTAACGAGCCAGCTACTAAGGAGTCAACTCCAGTTCCTACCACCTCAACTTCAGTTGCACCAGAGCAGCCTCCAGCAGTTGATACCGAGGCGAAAACCTCCACACATACACCTGCACCAGAGCCATCCGCTTCTCAAGTTACTTTTGCAGACTTACCTTATGTCTACTTTTGCATTTCAGGCTTTGGTACACAGGTTGACTAGGATAAAGGCCTAGCCAGGCAAGTTGATGAACCAGATCAAGCCATGGGTTCATCAGACAGTCCAGGCCTTGGAAGAACGGGCTAAGGCATTGACCCTATCTGAGTTAGATCGGAGAATTACAACAGTGGATATTAGGGTGGACATTTTTTAGGCTAGGGTCCAGAAAAGGCTTAAGGGAGCTTGTCCTGCAGATTTGGCTGTCGTACAGTAGGAGTTGGTCAAGTTCAAGGCCGACTTGATGACATCATTAGCAGCCCCAAAGGAGGAACCTGTGGGTGAGGACTTGATCGATCTATTTGAAGATAGCCTATGTGCTCCCGAGAAGAGGCCTCTGGAGTGATGATGAAGGTGTCTCCCAAAAGAGACAGAGAACTGTTAAGGAGGAGGCGAAGCTAGAGGAGCAGATTACTGACCTGGTGATGAGAGAGTCTATACAGACAGAGTGACAAAGGTAGGCTTGGGAGCAGCAGAGATTACATAGAGCTAGTAGCTCGAGTTCAGCTGCAGGGTAGACCACACAGAAGGAGAGAGAGCCCCAGGGCCAGACTAATGCCAGTGCCTGAGCAACATGTGTTTGCTACTTTTGACCCCCATGCTTAATAATATTGGATACTTTGTTCTTGCTACTATTTCTGGATACTTTGTTTTAATGGTTGTTTCTGGATAATTTGGTTTTTCATTACTGCTTGGATAATATGTTTTTGTTGGTTTTGTCATATATATCTACTTTGAGGACAGGCATCGTTTTTGGTAGGGTATGGGAAGTTATGGACTTGAGTGAGGTCTGAATAGCTTTTAGTCTATAACTATCCTATTTTTGATATCCCAAGGTTTTCTTGTCTTGTTTTTTTTCCTTATGGATGATTTTACTATATGTTGAACCGACATGTTTTAGGTGTTGCAGATAATTTGTGTATATATCGCGATAATACTTTTGGCATGTATATAGTTTTGAATAATTTTATTGAATGTGTTGAAAAATGGTACCCACAAAATTTTTGGAACTGTTGGTTACTATTGCAATCTTGCATGTGATTGGTTTGCAATGTTTGTTCTGATGAAGCGAAGGCAAGTTAATGCTTGAAGCATGACTTGTGAGTCTATGTTGACTAGTATGCAATGCCGTGTGTGTGAGCTAATTTTGTCATATTCATGCATCATATACTGATTCAGAACTTGCCCTGTTACTCTGATATTAGACCGGAGATTGTGTTGATCAGGAAAGGATATTAGGCCATTATTCTTTAAATTAATTCACTTTTGCCTAAATGACTCACCAAATGAAAGAGTTTACTCCTTGTTCCAAATGTTTGAGCTTTACATATAGCATTTCTTTCTGGACACCTAACTAGCCTAACCTTGTCTAGTGAAACACTTTAATATTTGCCCTGATCTATCCTTGAACATGTGAACCTTGATTGAGGTAAAGAGTCTAAGTTGAGGGTTGCTACCAAAAGTGGCCACCAAAAGTGGCCCTGGTTTAGGGAATAGATATTGTATACTTCACCTCAGGCTAAAATCCTAAGTTAAGAGTGACTAATGTTGTGGTATAGTAGCAAAAAATGAGGCGATTATTTAGGAATGAAAGAAAGAATGGAAAATCATGTACCAAGTGAGAGAAAAAGAAGAAAAGTTGCCTTAGAATGAGAAGAATTGCAAGATGAGTTAAAAAAATAAGGCACAAGCTGAAAGATGAAAAGAAAGTACCTGGGAAAGCTTAAAAGTGAAGAATAAGGAAGGACAAAGTGAAAATAGTTGAGTTATTAAGGTGAAAATGTTGAAAATTATGGTTCAATGATGGTTTTTAGTCACTAATTGTCCAAAGATACCTTACCAAAGCCCCATGAGCATACGTTGCAAGCCTATGAAGTCCTTGAGTGATCCTGATCCAACTAGTCAATAGTCCGAAGTATGAGTATATGGGCAAACCTTTAGTATTGATTATTATACATGAATCTCGTTTATGAGAGTGAGTATGCTTGCACAGTGCCTTCTTTCATTGCTTATTGAGTGAAAAAGAGGGATTTCCTTCCCATAAGGGCATTTGCATTGCATGATTAGCACATGACTTGTACAGTAATTGTGAATTGTTGATACTCCTTAGCTTGTCATAGTTGGATTGTCAAATGCATCAGTCTGCCTTGGTTTGCTTGGTAGCCATCTAATCAAGTTTTGAAAATTCTAGTTTGGAACTTGAGCTGGAACTGAGAGAAGTATATGCCATTAGAATGATTGTCATGTATTACTTATTGTCTATGTAGAGCGAGTCGTCGCTTGAGGACAAGCAATAGTTATAAGTTGAGGGTGATGATGTGCTATCAATATACAGCACATTTGATGCCTAAAACAAGGGATTTTGCAAGTTCTTGATGTGTGTTTTTATGGTTTTTATGCGTTTTATGTTTGTTTTTCTACAAGTTGACCTGATTTTGGGGAAAAGTAACAGATTTTATTGAATTTGAAGACCTACGAGACATACTACGAATCGTAGCCTAAGCTACGAGTCATAATAGGTGGTCGTAGTGATTAACAACTTCCAAATATCAAAATTTGAGAAATTGAAGTCAGACATACAAGCCCAGGGTATGAGTCATACAGCAGACACAACTTGTGGGATGGACCGTAGCAGTCAAGTCCAAAATGCCGATTACGACTCGTAGGTCACTCTATGAGTCATACCTACGAACCGTAACTGCTGCCGACCAACTTTTCTTATTTATTTTTAGGTCCTTTTTGTAAATAGTATAAATAGTTTAAGTTAGGATTTTAAAAGGAGAATCATCAAAGAGGCTATTATTCATATCACATTAGAGAGATTCTTGAGAATATTGTAGAGAGTTTTTTCTAGGGTTTAGTGTAGATACTTAGGGTTTTACTTTGAAGACCCAATTTGGGGATTTAAAATCACTTACAATTAAACTCCATCAAAATCACTTGTAATCAAACTTCATTCTTCAAGCTTGTGATTTCAATATCAAGGTGATTTTTGTTCTTCATTTTCTTTGGGTAATTTCTCAACCATGTTTAGTCTACTCATTGATTGTGAGCTTGCCCTAGATATGAGTAGCTGAACCCCTATAACTTGGGGTTGTGGGAACCATCATTAGCTAGCTTCTAATAACCTGAATTATTTATATTTCTTTGATTGGGTATTTGCTTGTATTGTCCATTTTCCTTCCGAATGCTTTTTGTTTGGTGGTAGCCAACACCAAACCCCGCCTAGTGTCATGATCCCGACCAAGGTAGTGATGAATAAGAAAAAAAAAGAAAATGGGTGACAGAAATCAATTGATGTATTCTCATCTAATCAACCAAACTCGACCAAGGAGAGGTTGATTGGGACAATGGGTAACGGTTAGTTGGCAAACCACGGTTGCTGACCAAGTGCCATGGTGAAATTCGACATTTAACTTTACTAGAGGACTGGAAGAACCTAAGTTACCATCCTGCTTGCAATGTCTCAATTTGGGTTATGTTTATCCGGGGTACTTGAGTTAGTGAATCATGGGGAACACAACTCCTAAGTTGTTCCTCAAATTGATTGTCTCTTCATGATTATTAGTATGGTTTTGTAGTTATTTTATTCCAATTTGCAAACCCATCCCCCTCTCCTATTCTAGAGAATATATTCGATTGGTACATGAAATGATTGTTGGTGAGTCAATTTGGTCAAACCCCGTATTCCCTGTGGATACGACCCTAGCCTCTGGTTAGGTTTATACTTGATAGTCACCGCTTAACTGTTGGAGCGTGAATATTAGCTCTCCTTAGTCTCCCTCTTGGTAGAGGCATGATCTATAAGAGTAAAAAACATTCATTAGGGGGAAAACCTTATATTTACATCTAGAGCACGATACAGATCATGAAGAAGTGAAACATTTCCTAAAACGCCTCATAATGTCTCATTCATAGTTGTGGCGTACTTCACAACCATGAGTAAGACTCTAATTGACGCGGTGTGTTGGATTTTTGAGGACTATTAATAACCTAATGCTCTGATACCAAGCTTTTCATGACCCAAGCCTAGGGCCTCGACGTGACACCGCGAATGAGAAGTCCGATGACAACCCAAACAAGCCTCTTGATTGTAAAACACACACTCTTGGTTGCGGAAGCAAAATTAAGCAACAATAAGAGACAATTAATAAAAAAGGAAAGTGGGGCTAAGGGAAATCTTTGGTAATCATAAAAGCATAAAAAGAGTCAAGCTCAAAGCACAAGAAACATAGTATCCAATAACACCTCTAACTTATGGAGTGGGGGCCAAGACACTTCCCGGGCTCACCCTCATAACAATAAGTATATATCATAAAGAAGAAGTCCCAATATAACATGAAAGAAAATAGATATTTTCCCCGGATATGAGGACTCACTAAGAGCTAGCTTTGAACGGTCCGACTAGTCACGTGGAGGAGGATGATCGATAGGAGCTCCGGTCCCTACATGAAGACATCATGTAGGCATAAAGTATGTGTTAGTACTTGAAATGTACTAAGTATGTGGAGTGCAATACAACAAGAGTCATAAGCATACTAATCAAGATGCATAATCATAGGCAATAGACATGAGCTCAATATGACATGTATAATGAATGTTTAGATCTAACATGCTTGAGAGTAATCATACTTTCACAGCTTGTCTCGCATACTATTGTGACATGAATGTCTCATCCAAATAACTTGTATTATGAAACACCCTACACTTGCCTAGGAATGCCCCCATAATTGTAATTCCCTTATATCTCAAGTTGGGGATATTTAAACACCCCTCCACGTACTTGAAAAGACCCTATGATGCAATTTTTTCAATATCGCAAAAATTCGTGAAGAATTTCACAAATTTGACTTCATATTCTTGTTCAGAGGGACAATTTGTGTGGGGAGATGAGTACCTACAAGGTATACTTTTTTCGTGCCAAGAAAAATAATTTTTAGTGAAACTTCATAAAAACAGTAGTTGTCTATGACGTCGATCTGACGCGGACTAGTTCAAAATTTTCTAAAAATTCTTCTTTTTGCTCCAGGGCAAGTGGATAATAACCCTATACCTATATATATAAAAATCCCTCATTGTCAAGTTGTTTTGAGCCCTAAAAATCAACCAAAAACCTCACAATTCCTCTCTAATTTTCATCAAATTCTCCATCCATCAAGATTTTCAAGAAGTCTTGTTGGAATTCAAGGAAACAAAGTCAAGCCACAAGACCTCCTCAAGATTCAAGTGTCCCAATTTCTTTCTGAATCTAAGGATTTCATTAAAGTTTCAAGTCTCCATTTCAAATCTTCTTCAAGACACTCTCCAAAGTCAAGGTATGTGGGTTTCTATCATGGGTCCTTTTCACCATGATGCCCAAGTTTTCTTTTCCTCAAAATTGCATAATTTCAAGTTGATTTACTCATGGGTATTATCTATTATGAAAATCCCGCACACTGTATTGGGTTTTATGAAATTGTGACTATTTTATCATGTTTTGATCTATGAATCTAATATCTATCTTGAGATTTGATGAAGAGTTTTAATGTATATTGCTTGAGGGTGTTACCAAATATCTATTTGATGGTTTTACATCAGATTTTCTAGCATGATAACACTCTTGAATTTCATGGTTTTACACTAGCATTACACACTCGCCAAGTGTTTGATAAAATGCCTTTTTAAGGATTCTTTAAGTTTTGATGATCTATTGGGTGAGTTATGATTCAAGTGACTCTATGATGATTATGAGCTTTCTAAAGATGTGTTTAAATCATGAAAATGTTAATGATATTGTACGGCCAGATTAAG
The DNA here is from genome assembly GCA_026153255.1 of Solanum medicagineum. Classification (NCBI taxonomy): domain Eukaryota; kingdom Viridiplantae; phylum Streptophyta; class Magnoliopsida; order Solanales; family Solanaceae; genus Solanum; species Solanum medicagineum. The sequence continues at coordinate 9,412 of JAPFFP010102196.1, read as the reverse complement.
CCCCCTTCTTAAGATTACACCTTTTGTGAGCCTTTGATGTTGAAGTTAATGAAAGGGTAATGTTGATGACCCACTCTTATGATTGAAGTTAGGCTCACCATTTGAGTTCAATGATGTTAAGAGCTAGTCGTGCCATGTTTTTATGTTTAATACAAGTTATTAATGTATGATTATCTTATATATTCCATGGGATTAAACTTAGCACCGAGTGGACTAGAGCCGAGTCCCCAAGTCCTAGAACTACATGCCACCATAAGTGAAGGCATTAGAGGCGAGTCCCCAAATCTCTAAGAGGTGAGTACCCGAGTTCGGGTTTGAGGCGAGTACCCGAGTCTAAGAACTAGAGGCAAGTACCCGGTTCACATAAGTCTTAGTGGATCCACTTAGGCATTAGGAGGTTTACCTTGGCAAGTAACTTCCCCCTTTTTTCTGGTGTAGGGTTGACATCGGGATTCCATGTTGTAGCTTGTTTGGTCTTATGTTATGTCAGTTGAGGTTTCTTCCCACACTTATGTATTATGTTCTATGTAATATTAATGATTTTCAAAGCATGATTTACTTAATCATTGATCATACATGCCATATTGTTATTATGCTATCTATTGATTATAATTACGCATTTTGATTATGATGCCTATCTATTATTGCATTGCATCCCACATACTTAGTACATTCAAACTTACTAATACATACTCTATGCCTACATGATTTACCATGTAGGAACCGGAGCCCTGCTTGAGTATCTCTACCCACGTGGCTAGTAACGGTTTCACTCAAGGTTGTTGGTGAGTCCTCCATTCCGGGGATGTTGCTTATGATCTTACATTATGTTCTTAGACTATCTTTCTTTTATGTATGTATTGATTATGAGGGTGAGCCCGGTTGCTTGTCTTGACCCCCGCTCTTATCTATGTAGTAGAGGTGTTGTTGGACATGTTTTGTATCTATGTTATAGGCCTTGACTCTCTTGTTTCTTGATGTTTATGATATGGAAGTTTACCCTTAGTCCCAATTCCCCTTGTTTATTCTTATCTCTTATTGTCATTTTAATTGCTTCTGCGACCAAGGATGTGTAATGATATGTTATGAGGCTTGTTTGGTGTTCCTTCGAGTTCCCTATTCGTCGGTCATGTCTAAGCCCTAGGCTTGGGTCGTGACATACTAGAGGGTAAAGAGTATAGCATGAGTCATGACCTCATCTAGTAGGTAGCAGATAGTACATGATATCAAGTCGTACATGAGGGTAATACTTGCAACATGGTTCATAACCCCTTCATGTAGACATTAGGTAATGCATCATAATAAGTCGTACATGAAGGTAATACTTGCAACATGATTCATGACCCCTTCATGTAGAATTTGCCTTGTACTAGAAAGGGGAGGAGTACAACATGATTAATGATCCCTTCTAGTAGGCTTCACAATTCACAAGAGCATAAAACTTAGCATAAGAGCTCAATGGTTGACTTGTAGATAATAAAGACTCATCATGATTTCAATGCATGCTTGGGAGCCCATAATTATCTTAAAATACTTGATTTGTAAATCATGTAATAGTTTGCCAACAACTTGAGAATTCTTGTCATGTCATTTCATCAAACACATGGTGGGTTCAGGATACTCGTTCAAAGTCATGCAACTTAAGAGTATAACAAGAAAGTAAAATCAATTCAAAATCAACCCACCAACATTGTAATAAAGCCTCCAATTTGGGTATCATGAAATCCATATCAAAAGTTCATCATAGTTCATAGTCTTCATAACTCAAATAATCCATAGTCTCAATATATATAAATCAACTCATAAAATAAGTTTAAAGTAGACATTCATGCATAATCAATCAATACTTGATAAAATCCCAACACAATTTATGTTAATATTTCATAATAAATGGTATCCATAAGTAGTACAACTTGAAATCATGCAATTTTCATAAAAAGAGAAGGTTGTGCTCCATGGGTGAAAGGACCCATAGATGGGTTCTTAAGTTCCAAAATTGAGTTTGAAATTCTTGAAAGGACTCACATACCTTAAACTTGAATTTTCTTGAAATTGAGTTTAGGGAAACTTGAAGCTTGAGATGGGTTCTTGAGTTCCAAAATTGAGCTTGAAATTCTTGAATTGGACTGAGAGAATTGATAAAGTCTTGGAGAGGTTTTAGTGAGGTTTTAGTGAGGGTTTTGTGAGATATAAAGTTGAAAAATGGCTAGGTATAGGAGATTTCACATTTAAATGGACATTGGGCTACACAAATGCCCTTGGACGAAATAAGAAAATTGGGGAAAATCTTACACTGGTTTGCGCCCTGGCGCGATGCAGACCAGACCCATAGCCTAAACAACACTAGTCCGCGCCCTTAACGCATCGCAGGCATGGACAACCACTAGAATTCAAAACTTAGTAAAAACTATTTTTTGCTATGGATATTCTAAAATCCGGGTTATACCCATTTTCGACTCAATTTTGCTCCCTGATCAAGAATATGAAGTCAAATTTTTGAAATCACTCACGCATGTTGAGATTTATGGAAATTATGATTATGGGACATTCCGAAGCACATGAGGGGTGTTTCATTATATTTACTTTGAGAGTGAGCCTGGGACATGTCTTGGCCCCCGTCCTATTCTATGACTTAGAGGCATTGTTGGACAACATATCAACTTTTGTACGGTTATGTGTTATGTTTTGCTATTCGAAGATTATGGTTATGGATTTCTATTGTATAGAATATTATGATGATTTATTTATGATATGATATGGATATGTGGAAGGTCCTAAGTCCCATTCTATCCCCTATAGAGTGAGTCATGCTTAGTTGCCCCTTAATTTCTATGTGTTATGTGCTATGTGGATCCTGCTAATCCCTATTCCTATAACATCCTCAAAGTGTGAGTCCTACTTTCACATCTCTAAGAATTATGGGATCGATGATGTGAATTGGATACTATGAGGCTTGTTTAGGGACTCTCGAGTTCCCATTCGCCAGGTCACTCCTAGACCCTAGGTCCAGGTCATGACACTAGGTATTATAATACATCAAAATTATTTTATTTATCATTTAATATGATTTATATAATCAATTAACAATCAAATTACTCAATTAAGGTTGATTACGCATTCAATTACTCGATTTATTGTCTGTTATGAACGAATTACTATATAATGATACAAAATCGCCACAAAACTCAAGTCTAAGTACTATAATATATCAAAATTATGTTATTTATTATTTAATATGATTTATATAATCAATTAACAATCAAGTTGCTTGATTAAAGTTAAATACGCGTTCAATTACTTGATTTATTGTCTATTAGGAACGAATTACTATGTAATTATACAAAATCGCCACAAAACTCAAGTTTAAATACTATAAGACATCAGAATTATTTTATTTATCATTTAATATAATTTATATAATCAATTAACAATTAAATTATTCAATAATTTGCTAAAAAATTTCTCAACAATTGCTAAATCTGACAACTCACTTGCTAAAAATTTTCTCAACAATTGCTTAATCAAACAACTCACTTGTTAAGAATTTTCTCAACAAGTAAGGCAGACTCTTTCAGCAACTGTTATACTTGTTGAGAAAATTCTTAGCAAGTTTGTTGTATGATTTAGCAATTGTTGATATTATTGAGAATTTTTTCGATTAAGGTTGATTACACGTATTCGATAATTATTGAGAAATTGTTGAGAAAACTTTCTCAGCAATTTCAACAATTGCTTAATCCAACAACATACTTACTAAGATTTTTTTTAGCAGTTGCTAAAACAGCTTATCTACTTGTTAAGTTTTTTTTTCAGCAAAAGAAATAATTGTTGAAGAAGTCTCTACTATACTCCAATATTTCTTAACAACAGAACCATTTAATAAATAGGACTGTTCAATATCATCTTTATATAACCATTCAAACAAAAGACATAAAAGAAAAATATTGTTTGTCAATCCAAAATATACATAAAATGTTTTCTAAAGTCATTAATAACCAACAAATATAAGCATTGTGGTACCAGTTCCCCTACAATTATACCTTCCATCTACTTGTGCCACATCCTGTTAACTATATTATCATTTATAAGGATCATAGGAGTGTTGGTAATCAGGTGCTCAATATATCCAAGTAAATATGAACCACAAGCTGCAGCTGAATCATTTTTGGAGCATCCTCCAACCTCTCAAAGTCTTATTCTCTATTCAAGAGTTTCTCACGCAAGTGGTCAAACATTTTACTTTGCTTGAAGAATCTAGGAAACAACTCCACTATCGGCATCATGAGTGTCATGAGATTCTCATCGAAATAAACAACCTAGTTGCAATTATGCACATTAATCTTTCCCTCCTTAATAAGATTTTCAAGTGCAACAAAATGTTATTTTTAAGATTCAAGACAGTAAAAACTCTCTTAGAACCAACCCCCTTTGCAATAATCCAAATAATAAGCATCAAACATACATTGCTCAATCCATGCCCTCAAAAAGACACTAGTCGGCTCGGACTCTCTTCGACCAATGTTTCATAGACACTCGTGAAGTAATTAGAAAACTCAAGATCAAGAATTACATCTTTTGGATCATCATATTGGGGTTATTCAATATGCTTTCAACGCATTAAGCAAAATATATTTCATCTATATGCTGCAACAATAAAAGAATTAATCAGACAACTTAAAATGATTATGGTATCTAATGCAACAACAATTGCTTTAGAAGAATAAGCAATTGTTGAAATAACAAACAAAACTATTGATGCAAGTGTTGCATCTGCTGACACAGTGTAATAACAAAATTAAACTAAAATTATTAGTACTTACCTAATCCTTCCACCATTTTTGCATGTTTTCATGATCTCAGAGTCTTCAAAATCAAATTCATGCATTGTGAAGGACTTTTTTCGTCGATCTTTAGTTCTCAAGATATCTTTAATTTTCTTGTATGATTCATCGGTTGCATGCTTGTAGATATCCACTTGTTATCGCTCGATTATTGTCATCCCAATAGGAGGAGACTTGGCAGGCCTCTTTCCTCTATTTCCTCTGGTACTCTCTAGTGCCTTTGAAATTTGCTTTCTCCTCTGCTTGTTAATTGATGTATATGGATTTAAAATGTTTCTGGATGACCTAACACCTCTCTTTCTCATAAAACTCTTTAGAGTTTTCTCCACAGACTCAATTCTCTCAAGCATCAAATTTATATTTTTAGCGCATATGTCGTATTTACAGGCACAAAGAGGCATCTTAGGAGTACCAACACCAGCAGTAGAAAATATATTTTCTGTGAATGGAGTTGTTGGATTTACTCCAACATTCTCACCAATGGGAGAAAATTTTTCATTACCATAAAAAGCACTGGAAACAAAAGAAGAAAATCCACCTCCTCCACCAACACCATTATCACCAATATTGCTGTCACTATCAATATCAAATGTCTTTTCTCTTTCCTCACCACTATCAGCACCTATTGAGGGTTGAATCATATTATCACCATGCATATCAATGACCATTAAAGGATCTCTTTTAATAGCCACACAATCATCCAAATCTTTTTCTAGTTTTTTAATTTTTCCATCCTTAATCAAATTTAGAGGTACAAATCCAGTAAGAAACTTTACCTCCCTCTCACTGGGTGTGGGCACTAACTATGATAAACAATATGAAGAAAAATTAACATATGATTAGATAAAATAAAATCAACAACAATATTTAGCAATTGTTGAAATATTTGCAACAACTGATCCAATCAACTGCAGCTTCCACAGTATATTTTCGCAGTTGGATTCAATAATTGTTGAAATATTTTCAGCAATTGTTGCAAATAAATATAATTATCATAATGTATTTCTGCAGTCAGCTAGCATTTGTTGAGATGTTGTTGCGACTGCTGAATTATTTAGCAACAACTGTTGAAATTTTTGAAGTAATTATTGCAGATAAATACAATCATCATAGTGTATCTCAATAGTCAGCTAGCATTTGGTGAGATGTCATTGTAGCTATTGAAATATTTAAAAGAATCTGCTGAAGTATTAACAACAATTGTTATAAACAACTTATTCAACTTGTAATTTTTTTGCATTTAGATTTACTGATTGTTTAGTAGTTGCTGAGTAATTAAGCAACAATTTCTAAAAAATTACAACATCTTCTACAAACAACTATAACAATTAACTAAAATAATTAGTCAATTGATGAAGCTTACCGAATCTTTCAGGAGGGGGGAGGAGGGTTAAACAAGTTAGGAGCATTGATATAATGATCATTGACTGCTGACATCCATAAAAATGAGTCATACAAGGTTACTGAAGCAGAAACTATCTTTAGTGTCTTTCGGAGATGAGGGATAGCCTCAAATGCCAAATACTACATAAGATAATTACATAGAATAAATATGATCAAGATTATGAATAGACCTAAGAAAATTTTAAAAAGATAAAATTTATCATAAATGCCCATGAAAAATCATAAAGATTAGTAGTCTTCTTATCTTTGTCTTTGTCCAGAACCTTCAACAGGTAGTCAACTGTCAATTCATAGCATTCATGACACCATGCATTGGCACAAGTGGTCTTTCTGTCGGCTGAAAGCAACACCATTTTAGCTAGGGTCTTTGTGTTTAGATCTCTCCCCAGAAGAATATAGTGTAAAAAAAACAAGCACAAAGATTTTTTTGACATCTTTTGAAATCGAATCGGATTCGAAAAGCGCCATCAATTCATCCTTCTTAAAGGTTCTTCTTGCCGACTTAATAATTTTTGTTCATCTATCCTTAATCTTAGACGATGATTTTTCAAAATTAGAATCTTTTTTTCAACTGACAATTCAAATCAGTCCTAATGACAAATTCTTTCATGCCGAAACAGAGAGGCATGCAATAAAAATTTATCCAAATTTTTTGTGTACGCTCACTCAAAATTCGACATCAGAGAAGTTCGTACGCCTATTTCATTTGAAACTGCTGAATTATCTTCTCAGGTAGATCCAAATAGTTGCTAAATGAGGTAGACTCAAAAAAAAATCAATCTTTGTGACTTTAACATTTTTCTAAAATCATTAAAAAAATTTATATTAGACTTTACAGTAATAGAACCAGTCAAATTTAAATATTCTTCCATTATAGTCACAAATTTGTAATTAGGATATCAAACAATTTTAATTGGGATGTCATCACCGAAAGGTCTAGTTGGAGAGGACTCAGTAAAATCAGACGTCTCCTCTTGAAGAGATTTATCATGTCCGAATTCTTTGTTCAAAGTCAATTATTTCATCATCTTCATCATCTTATGCATCATTATCATCATTTATTGAAGAAACATCTTTTTCACCTTCTCCTCCTTCTACATCGTCTCCTCCTCCTCATCTTTCTTTTACATTATCTCCTCCTCCTCCTTCTTCTGTAGCATCTCCTCCTCTTTCTTCTTCTTCTTGACATCTTGTCTCTATGTTTTCTTCTTGACTTTTTTATGTTGCTTCGCTTTTAAAAATAATACTAGCATGTTCAGCAAGTGCTAACAATTTGCTGGTACTATTTTTTTGTAGGCTTCTTTTGCTTGTAGTTGTCTTTGTGTCTTAACTCTCTTTTTTCTAGAATATCTAGGTGTTAGGGCTACAGTAACAGTAACATCTTCATCTCCAATAGTTAGAGCTCCAGTAGCTGCTTTTCTTTTTTTGGGGGGTTATTTATCTACACCACATGATATAAAATAAGAAGTCATCAATTAACATTTAAAACAAATAGAAAAAACAAACTAAAGCAAATGATCAAATAAGTAAATAAAATAATTTTCTTAAAAAAAATAAAATTCACTGAATTGCTAAAGGAACATCAACAATTGTTAACACATTTTATGTTAACTTACCCCAGCTGTTGAAGTTGAGAAGCAGTAACTTCAACAATTGTTATATAAAGTTTTAGTTATTACTTCATTGGTTATTTCAGCAATTATTGAATTAGATTTAGCAGTTGTTGTATTAGTTATTGCACTAGTTTTAGCAGCTGTTACACTAGTTTTAGCAGTTGTTGCACTAATTTCAGAATAACTTCAACTATTTATACGATCCTTAATACAATAATCTTAGCAATTGTTTGATTCAACCACATATATGCTTAAGTTATTGAAATAACAGTACATTTTTTAAGCACAACAACCCAAGCATCAAGAAGTGACTAGAACAATAACAATAGCAAAAACGAAATATACACATATTTACTGTTTACAATAACAAAATATGTTAAAATCCAAAATAATATACCATACCAAGACAATAAAATAACAAAATATGTAAAATTCATAACAATATACTTTACCAGGGCAACAAGTGAGTGTTTATTAGGACATGAAAAAATAAAATATATATGAAATTCCTTCATCTGCTTTTATTTCTTAACCTATATAATTATTTTTACTTCAACAAAAACATAAAATCCTAACATCCATGTTTTCTTCTTTTTTGAACTTAAAATAACATTCTCATTTTAAAAATAAAAATTCTAACGAAAAAGAAGTTTTTTTTATCATTTACCTTCTAAAATCTCACAGTGACGACGAAGATAACGAAAAAGGTGAATTGAGAAAAAAATTTAAAAAAATGAACTTAGTGAGTTACCGTCGCGTTGTTGTGGAGTTGTTGCGTCATTTCTTGAGAGAATTTTTGAAAAGAGAGAAGGTGTGTTGAAGAAATTGAAGCGAAAAGTAACTAATAGGCACACTTGAAATGATTTTAACTTTTTCAAATATTACCACCTAGTCAGCTTATGAAAATGACTTTTTACCACACCTTTTATAATATTTTATACTTTCTAAAAGTTTAATAAATTTTAGGCTTAAGTCATCAATAGATACCTAAACTTGTCCCCATTTTTCACTTAGACGGCTCAACTAAAACTAGTTCCTATAGTACACCTAAACTATTTAAAATATGTACCTATTAAACACAAAATGTTTATTTGAAAAAAAATATAAAGTGTGTAATTCAATTGTGCTAACGTGGTGCTGACATGGCAAAATGACAAATTAAAAAATGACATTTGGCATATAAATAAGAAAAAAATTAAAATAATAAATTATAAAAAGACAAAAAGAAAATGCTCTATTTTTTATTTCATTACCTAATTTTATTTTTTTTTAACACATATAACCACCCATCTACCTCCCCCAATCGTCCCCCCGCCACCCAGCCCCCGGCCCAGCCACCCAACCCATATATATATATTTGTATATTTCATATACAAAAAAATTTCTCATCTTCTTTATATGTAAAAATAATATCTTCTTCTTTTAAAAGAAAAATTAAAAAATATTAGTTTTGATTCTAATATTACTGGAATAGATATGCAGCCTCAACCAGTTTTATCTGCAAAACAAGAAGATTTTATTACTCAACATAGCTCGATGGATTTCTTAAACAAG
>JAPFFP010102185.1:0-19587 GCA_026153255.1 Solanum medicagineum | reverse complement strand
CTCCTTATAGTATGGCTCCTCATATATGGGTGCACGTGAAGGTTTATGAACCACTGCATTCACACTCTCTTGGTTGTGCTACCTCTACACCTGTGTGAATCTGAGCAAGTTGTTGTATGATTTCCTCATTGATTCTTGTTTGCTAAAAACCCACACTGACAACATATGAACTCTTTCTAGATGCTCTATCCCGCTACCCCCATGCATAATTTGTCTTGAACACTTGCTCCATACTTTCTGTAATCCTTGCAAATGGTTGATCAAGAAACATGGCCCCAATGATAATGTCTGCACAGGCCTGACTTTTCTCATCAAGGACACGATAGAAGATCTCTACCAAGGTGTCATCAACTATCTTATGGTTAGGGACGCTCCTTAGAAATTTTGTAAATCGCTCCCATGTAGTGCTTATCAAAAGAAACTGCTCAAAGTTATTGATCTGGTCCTTCTACTTAAGCTTCTTCAATTGAGGGAAGTACATCTCCAAAAAGTCTTTCTACAAGTCTGCCCAAATGGTGGTCGAACTCTGTGGGAGCTCAGATAGTCACATTGCAGCATTGACCGTGAGTGACAATAGGAATACATGAAGTCCCATAGCATCCATAGATAGATTCTGTGTTCCCATCACACTTTTACAGACAAATGCCATATTGTGCAAGTGGCTATGTGGATCCTTTGATGGTACGCCCGTAAATAGCTCACGGTTCTACAACATCTAAAGTAACCCACTCGAGACTCTGAACTTTGTGTCTGCTGGTAGTGGTGGAAACACAATAGCTCTAGTCACATTCATAGCCATGTGATTCAACCTATACTGGTTCCACTGGTAAGCATTGGCATTGAACTCCTGATGCTATGGAATGACCTCCAAAGGAGGTGCCTTCTCTTCTAATCATCTTCATTATTCTTCCTATTTAAGGATGCATTGGTCGCGTTGTTGGCATTATCTTAGGTCATCTTTCTTATAGTTCTGTAGATCCCTTGATCAAATGGAGTTAAGGTATTGCCATGACTTCGAGTGTTGGGCATACACTACTCGTACATCTTACAAAGAAACAAAAATAAAAAAAAGCAAAGTAAAGGGAACTAAGGATTAACACTCGAATTACAAATGAATTTTCTAAGTATAGCCGTATTCCTCAGCAAGGGCACCAAAATCTTGATGTCGCCAAGTTGCACCTCCTTTTTAGAGGATAATGCGATCGCTGTCAAGAAATAAAACCTAACCAAGGTTAAGGTCAAACCCACATGGAATACATAGACTCAAGAGAAATTCAGCAATATGCAATTCGAGTAATTAAACAACTCAATTCCCAAAAGTGTAGGGGGAGGGTTGCAATAATCAATAAGAAAATCAACTAAGCTAACTATCATAAGAGAAAAATCAATAATAGAGAGCAACTAGGGTACTGTGTTCCCCATGATTCCCGAACTCAGTATCATTGGATAACCTAATTCTTGTCTAGTGTATACCATGCAGGACGGTATTTTAAGTTCACCAAGCCCTTTGGTCAAAGGTGAGAGGCGAATTTCACTATGCAGCTTGGCCCATCTCCATAGTGTGCTTTACTAAGTATTGCCTATTAGTCCCAGTACAACCTCCCCTTAGATCACTTTGGTTGATTACATAAAAACACATCAATCAAATCCTGTTAATTAATCTCTTTTCTTATCATTACTACCTTGGTCCAGTCAGTAACGCTAGGCGAGTTCTAGTGTTGGCCACCACTAAAAAACATGCAAAATGAAGAGTGTTAATTAATAAATGCATATATACCTTCTAAGAATTGTGAATTATCTTGTTTTACTTTATTAGTTATTCATGGTTCCCACAACCCTAGTAGTGAATTTAGCTACTCATACGATGCGTAGATGAAGATATTATGAATTGAGAAGATATAATTAAGCACTTACACAATTGTATTAAGATCAAGAAAATCCAAAGTCAATGGGAATCACAAGCTTGAAGATCAAATTATACCACAAGTGTTCTCATAGATTCTCTCACAATTTTCTCTCTCAAGTATTGAGTTCTCTGAGTACAAAACCTAATACTACTAAAACTGATGTGTTCTTTTGAAAAATAACCTAAGACCTATTTATAATAATTAAAAACAACTCTTAAATAAATTAGGAAAACTGGTCAGCAAACTCTACGAAAGCACTTTATGACCCGTAATGTCTTCTGCGACTCGTAGTCGGGGTCTCGTAATCAGCTACTGGAATTTTGGGCATCATTTTTATGACATCCCTTTACGACTCATATAGTGGTTGACAACCCATAAAAAGGGTTTTGTCTGATGAATTTCCTGCAAGTCCACTTCTCTAATCCTCAGGACACGAAAGATATACTATGACTCGTAAATTGCCCCATGACTCATCTGCATGTTCGTAAACTTCAACTTTAGCAATTATCCCCTCATTGGTAATCTTCATGAAACCTATCTATGACTCAAAAAATTCTTCTACGATTCGTAGACTGGCTCAGACAACAACAAAAACTAGCAGATTCTGCAATTTTTCCCCAAATCATAGTCAACCTAAAATCCTGCAAATCTAAACACAAAAACACATAACACCCACAAATATAACATTGAGAACACAAAATATCCTATGCTTTACGCATCAAATGTGTTGTATTTTGGTAGTACATCATCTTCTCACGTGGGGAGATGGTCTACTCTGATACCAAAGGAGGTTGTGTGTGCCCAATAATAGTGAGCTGAAGAAGTTGATCATGAAAGAGGCTCATAACTCTTCATATTATGTTCATCCCGACACTAAGCAAGATATATAGAGACTTGAGAAAGATTTATTGATTGAATGAAATGAAGAAGGACATCACTCAATTTGAGTTCGAGTGTGCCAACTTTGAACTGGTCAAGGTCAAACACCATAGGCCAGTGGCCCAGTAGAAGACATTGACATTCCTACTTGGAAGTGGGAAGATATCAACATGGACTTCCTAGTAGGGTAGCCAAAGACCAAAAGGCATTTTGACTCCATATGGGTGGTAGTTGACCGCATGATGAAGTTGGCTCATTTCCTATGTCAAGACTACATTCAGTGCCGAGGACTATGACTGCTTATATATCTGAGAGTTGGTGAGGTTGCATGTGATTCCATTGTCTATCACATCAAATCATGGAGTTCAATTCACTTCTCACTTTTGGAAATTTTTTCAAAGAGGACTTGACTCTAGGGTGAAGTTGAGTAGGACTTTTCATCCCCAAACCGATGGGTAAGCCGAGAGGACTATTCAAAGTTGGAGGATATGTTGACAGCTTATGTGTTGGAATTTATAGGGAGTTAGGATGAGCACTTGCCACTTGTCGAGTTCGAATACCACAGTAACTTCCATGCAAGTATTGTGAGGCACCATTTGAAGTGTTGTATGGTAGACAATATAGATTACCTATCTGGTGGTTCAAAGCTAGTGATGTGGAATTAATAGGACTAAAATTGGTGATGAATGCTATAGAGAAAATTAAAAGCATAATGGAGAAATTGCAAATAAGCCAAAGCTGACAAAAGTCCTATTTTGATGTGAGAAGAAGAGAACTTGAGTTCCAAGTTGGTGACTGAGTCTACTTGAAGGTGTCTCCTATGAAAGGTATGTTCCGGTTCAATAAGAAAGGAAAATTGAGTTCTAGGTATGTGGGACCCTACAAGGTGGTGAGAAGGGAAGGGAAAGTGGCCTATGAGTTAGATTTACCCGATGAGTTGCATTTGATTCGTCCAGCTATCTATGTGTTGATGTTAAGGAAATTCATTGATAACCCAACTTCCATAGTTCCTTTGCATGATATAAACATTGAAGATGATCTGAGTTATGAACAGGTCCCGATTAAAATTCTATACCGACAAGTGATGAAGCTAGGGAACAAGGAAGTTGCATCTGCTAAGGTGCTTTGGAAAAACCAACAACTTGAGGGTGATACATGGGAGCGAAAGTGGATATGATGAAGCGATATCCACATCTATTCCACTCTACTCAAGCCTAAGGTATTAAGAAATTCTTACAAAGCCTACAGTTCCATGCATTTTAGTATTTCATGATGCATGCATTTATTTTTGATGTTTATGAACTATTTTGACACATGCTTAATGTATAAAATCTGAAATTTTTGAGAAATGCTGGTTAACTTACATTATTGCATGCATACTAGGTTATTAGCTTCTAGTTTACTCTTAGAACCTTCCTTTAAGTACACTCGGGGATGAATTTTCTTAAGGGGGAGATATTGTAACGAACCCTAGTTTAAGAGCCTCGAGTACAAAAAAGTTGGCCTAGAAAATAACCTATAGTCCAGTTTACGGGGTGACATATGGCCCGTAAGTTGACATATAGCCTATAAGTTGACATACGGCCTGTAGTTGTTGTTCTTAAATATAGAACTTCAAGAAGGGAAAAGGTTTCCAAGTGTGGGGTAACCCTGTGGACCAAGTGACAACCTGTAGATGGTTTCATGATTGTGGCCCCCAGTCATGAAGGAAATTTGGAGTTTTCTGGAAAGCAACCTATGAATTATCAGATGGCCCGTAAAATGGTATATGACCCATAAAAGCCATTCATGGAATGAGGCCAAGGGTAGGGTAAAAATGGTTAAGCATGGAAGGACTCGACGAGTCCAACCGTGGCCTATAAGATGTTTCACGACTCATCCTGATGCTTCATGGTTTTTAGTCCAGCAAATTAAATTTTTAGGATTTTCAGATGTGTCATCAAACGAAGGGATTTACGACCCGTGGATTGATTACAACCCATAATCGGGGTCACGTAGGTCGATCCCAATATTTTTTATAAGGGGCAATTTTGTCATTTCTATCTTCTCTATTCTTATAAATACGTTGTTTGGGGGATCGGAAAGGGAGCCTATAACTGCCTTAAGCCCTAATTTCTTCATTTATCTTCCCATTCATTACTCTCTAAATTTCTAAGGAAAAAAAGGGTTCTCAAGAACAAGCTAGGGCAAGGCTAGGGTTCCAAGAGTCTTCCTCAATCCTACAAGTTTGTTTCTCTCCAGTTCTTCCAAGGTATGTGAGTTGATTTATGGGTATCCTTTCACCCATAAAGTTCCCTATTGAGTAGTTTAACTTTTCTTTAAGTTCCTCAAGTTAGTATGCATGCTTATGATGATTTTGTGGTATTTATGTTATTATGTGATACTTATGAAGTTAGCAACTATTTTGTTAAGTAAATATACAACATATTTGAAGAATGATGTTGATTCCATGATGGTTTTCAATGTCATAAAGGTTGGGCTTTTTTGATGTTCCTTTTAAACAAATTTCCATATGCTTATGCGATTTATGATTGTTCCATGATAAAGTATCCCCACCTAGTTTTATGTAAAGTTCTTTTTGCGATTATCGATTATGATTAGGGCATCAATTAAGAGCTCAAAAGTTAAGTTTATCAAAGATAAAAACATAATATTAATTGCCTTAAAAGACATTTATGAAAAATTCTTAAGTTTTGAGCTACTCTTATTGATTTCTACTTATGATTCTAAGAATGTACATTTAAAGATTTCGTGGGATGACTTAGCACCAAGAGGACTAGAGATTGGGATTTATTCTGTTAGTGGAGGCATGATCCCTTGTAGCTAAATCTCAATGTCCCTGAGTAAGTGCAACCATAAGAGCCTCATAGGCAAGGCTAGTAGATCCATGTAGGCCCCAAATGTTATGAAAGATGCAATTTCAAAGTTACATAGTTTGGATATCTACCTTGGCAAGAAGATTCTCCTTTTCCCAATTGAAGGAGTGCATTAGCCTTTTCTTAATGGAAGGAGTTCATTGGATTCCATGTAGTAGCTCACATGGTCTTATTGTCAATTATGATCTATTTGCACAAGATTTATGATCTTATGATGCGTTTTCACTTTACGTATTTTCTTATGCATTGTCTCTTATTGATCTTGAGCCATATCCCTCGTGTATACTTAAGCTTATTTTATGACTCCTTTTTCTTATGTATACCAATATGGTATGTTTAATAATGATGGCATTACAATTTTGCCTGTGCATTGCATCTCACATACATAATACATTCAAACATACTAACACATTTTTTGCCTACATGATTTATCCATGTAGGGACAGGCTCTCCGTCCAGCTCGAGGCTAGTTTTTAGCATCCAAAACTAGAAGTTTAATTTGGTGAGCCCTTAGTTCGGGACTCATCCACCTCTTCCTCCTATCTTGTATCTTTGTTTTGATCTTTAGATGGTGTATTTGTAGCCCTTTTGAGACATTTACTTTCTATGTTGCACTATTTTTGGCTTCCTTCTATTTGATGCAAATCGGCCGATACCAGTCCCATTCATTTCTGATGTAGTTAGTATGCATATGGACAAACAAGATAATTATATTATTTCCACTGCTTCTATTTTAATGTTGCTCCATTGTCAAATTGGACCTTAGCATCTTTTCCCTTACTTTTTTTGCTAACGTTTTACATAATGCCTATGAATGGTTAACATGCTAGAGATGACATGGGTGAGGTGCCCTCGAGTATTTCATTTGCCTTGTGATGACTAGGCGCGTAGCTCGGGTCGTTACTTGGGTACTTTCTATTCCTAATTATATGCATAATTCATGTTAGATATTGTTATTTATTGATTCAAAATGCATGAAATGAGTTGGTATTATGAACCTTTTATATTACTATTTTGGGTTGATTATTTCCCAAATGGATCTTGTTAAATCTTTACCAGAATACTATATTTTTGTCTAAATCATAAATATTATGTTCAAATAAGTATGTATTGCCATCTAAGTGGATGAATTGATGGATTATGGAAAATGCTCTATCTCAAACTATTATGGGTATTTGAATCTCATTATGGGTTGTTTAAATTATGGGTTATGAGATGATTTTCATGATGTCCTAAATAGGGTCTTACAATGTATATGGTAGGTTGTTTTGAATGTTTTCAGATGATCATGTTTTAACTCATTCATGCATTTTACTCTTAAATTTTATGATTTTAAGTCCATATGCATAAACCCACCAGTTCTGCAATGAAGATTATATGATGAAGTATCTTATATATGGTGAAAATGTTTTACTACATGTATGCAAGTTCATAAATATTATGAATATTAAGGACTCCTTCCAACATTTATGGGAAAGATCTACACTTACTATTCATTTATGAAAGTTCTTACTGATTGATTGATGGTAAAGGATCTCCCATCTAGTTAATGAGTTATGAGCTATCCTATGATTTTGACTTTCTACAATCAATGAATTGGGAATTGGATTAATTTCCCTCCTATATGTCTTGGAGTGATTTTATGATATGACTTTATGACTTTTGATTTTCCACTCTTGTGAGAACAATACCAAACATTGACTTGTACCGGAGGCGAATTCCCCAATTCCAAAACTACGTGCCACCATAGATAAAGGGATAAGAGGTGAATACCCAAATCCCTAAGAGCTGAGTACCCTAAAGATAAGGACTTGAGGCGAGTACCCGAGTCCAAGAACCAGAGGTGAGTTTTGATGTTCGCCTTAACATACCTCAAAAATAGTAACAAGGTATTGTGGTCATCATCTCTTATTTACCCAAATAAGGAGTCAGGGTCCAATCTACAAGGAACAGTTGTTCAAGTTTGGAAGTATTAATTTTAATAAAACGATTGTTGCATTAATAAGAGCGGTTGAAACTAAAATATCTTATAAACGAGTGTTGAGTTTGAACTAAAAAAATGATTGAGAGAGATGTCAGGGATGTGTTAACATGGGACAAGTGTTAAACACATGGGTCTTATTACTTGAATGAATTGTTAATTATATTTGAGTAAGTTAGAATTGTTTGTCACCACTACTTCCGATCAAACAATAGTGTCGCATTAGATGAACTTTTTACACCTTCACATACAAAACACTATAGTTCACACCTGGCCTAAACAATTTATGAGAAAACCTTCCACTACCTTAGCTATTGAAGCCAAAATCTGCCATTCAACCAAAATCCCAAGAGATTTTAAGCTACCACACTCACTGCCACTCTAATCATTCACAATTAATGCAACAATTGAGGATCTAAACATAACCAAGAATTTGGGAACTCAATATTCTAAGTTAAACATAGCAGTGGGTATCACCTTAGTCAAACTAACAATAAAACATTCAAAATACATAAGACCCAAACTATATATCAAGTGCCCATATCAATTCCACACCCCAACATTAGGGGTTACAACTAGATACAATTAAAAGAAAGAATTCAATACCAATGTTTGTTTCCATTCAATGGGTAAAGAGAAAAAAACAAAGCATTAGATAGAATATCTTCTTCTACTCTCTTTCCCAATATTGAATTCCCCAAACCCTTCTTCTCAAAGATAGTGTACTTTTTCTCCGGGAAAGATTAAGTGCACTCTGAATGGAATGTTCTCTCCAGTATTTTCTCTATTTTTAGTGTACAAATTAGTCCTTTTCAAATTCAATTTATACTCCAAACAAGTTTTTCTTAGGTTGTGCAAATTTTCCCCATTCAGTAGTCAAGGTTGATCATCGGGTTCATTTTGGTAATATGTCGAATGTGCACTTGACCACCTCTTAGTGCATCAATTGAAGGCCCTGGTCTCTACAATATTAGGCGATGTGACCATTCACTATTGATCCTGTTCGTTGATATGACAAAGCTCCACCAGCATCGCCATTTAGCTCAACATATAAAAGGTTAGACTTTGCCATATTAGGCCGTTAATATTTTCCCTTTGGCGATCCACTAAATGAATCAGAAGTACCACTTTTTAGCTCTTTTAGGCATTTTTGGACCTTTGTCCTGTGTTGTTGAGTTTTGTCCTCCATGTACTTTTACCCTTAATCCTACCATAAAACACACAGATTAGTAAGCATATGAAGAATAATAGTACATTAAGGGCAATATTTTCTTGCCTTTTAAACTTTATATGAGTCCAAAATATGGACTCATCAAAACCCCTAACTTGAACTTTTGCTTGCCCTTGAGCAAACTATCAATCATTCCAAGGCACAATGCTTGCAAACAGGTCCATAAGGAGCAGCACATACATTCGTCCTTGTTGTCGATCTTCAGAGCTTCTGTAAGCCACTTATGTGATTTTGAAGCCTCAACAGATGACTAAAGGGTGCTCAAAAGGAGGTTATGCTCGCAATTGCCTTTGTGATTGCTAATCACTGCCCAAAAACATTACCATTTGACCTCACAACAAAGAAAATCCTTATACAAACAAGATTATGATATTAATTTCAAGGATTTAGTCAACACTTGTGCTCACGAGTGAGAAATGACATGCAAGTTTCTACCATAGCCTTGCCCTTATTCTTAATTAGTGTTCACTCAATTTCATTCGGATTAGGATGACAAAGGACTTTGCTAGGGTTATAATGTAGGCTAAGGACAGGTAGGATAGCATTTGGGTAATAGTGGCTCATCCCTCCTTGAACTCTACACACATTCTTTGCTCTCATGATTCCTTTGATCCCTATTCTCTTTCTTTTCCAAATGATACCTTTTTTTCTGTGGATCTCAATCCTAGGTGTCCCCTATGCAACTATTCTTCAAAATATTTGGAGGGTCCTATTTTTCACGCAATTCTTTCTTCATTTTTGAAGCATTTTTTCTCTTTTTCTTTTTCATCATGCAAGGACTCCTCTACTTCTTTCTTTTTCTTTTCCTCAACTTTCAAATGGAAGACACCTCTTTTTTTACAAAACACCCCCAACTTTGGACTTTGGCCACTACTTTTGCTAATTTAAGCTCAAGGAGAGAATGGTGAGAAACAAGAAGGGATTATCTTTACAATCAAAGGTTAAGGGTAACAAGGTTGCCAAATAAAGGCTTAAGGCTCAAAAGGGGCTCACTAGGGATATAATCAATGTCAACAGAGGCTAATTTGGTTAAAGTGGACTCAGAAGAAACCAAAGAAGGCCTAAGGTTATCTTCCTAATTTGGATTTAACCAAGATACACTTCAAAATAAATCGGGAAAGTTCTAGCCATCACAAACATGCAATTCAACAATTTTCTTAACTCACATGACAAAATGGATCTGAAATTTAAACAATGGCTAGGCTACACACTCACAATTCACTATCATCACATGTCAAGCTCGATACTCACATAGTCAATTCAACATGCTTCCAATTCATGCATGGATTGTTTTCACAAAAGATAGACTAATTAGTGAGTTAGTACATGCTCCTTATCCTTAGCACTATCCGAATCAGAGATATTAGCGATCAATACTCGGATTGCTAAGGACTAAGAGACACGATAAAATCCATTTGAAATGGTTGTTCATATACACACAGGGTTTTCCGAAAGTCCAAGAACACCATTGGCACACATCATTCACAAAGATCCAACAAAATAAAATTAAAATTAAAAGAAGTTACTACATATTACAACCCAAAATAAAAGAACATTTACAAATGAAAAAGTAAAGGATTGTCTCAATTATACATTAACAAAAGCTAAAAATAACCAAATCATTGTCTCATCCCAAAAATTAAAAGACCAAAGTAGAAACAAATCAACATCACATCATCAAATCTCATCATCATCAAGCAATAGGACTCTAAATGGTCAACCCCTCCTAAAAAGAATACTTGTCCTCATTATATAAGAACAACATCAATAAAGCTAAAAAGAAGGAGCGAGAAATAGAATCCCCCTAGTAACTTATCATGTTGTGGTGGTGGTGTAGCTGAAGAAGAGGCGATGGAGGTATCCATGCTTAAATCATATGGTACAGTCTCTGAAGTGGGCGCCAGAGGAATGGACTCCAGCTCAGTTTGAGGCCTCACGAGCTCTAGCTCATCTGCACTGGACATATCACTCGTCCTAATCATATTTGTGTCCTAGAGGAACTCTCTAGTCGCCATGGCTATGATATCCTCCTCTACCATCATCAACTCATCAAACTCTAATGGGCATGGCACGACTCCTAAGGCCTCCTCAACTGTCTTCGAGGAACCTGACATATCTATCCTTCAGTCCCCTCACCTGGAATAAGACCTGTAGTACCATTGGGAGCGGCATTCTTAAAACCCTCAAGTGCAATTCCAACACAACTCATAATGAAGATATATCTGTCAACTTCAATGCTACCACCTCCTTCTTCAACACAACAATATCATCCTTTATTGATGATGTGTTAGCACTAGTACCACCCTTGGACTCTACATCATCCACCATATCAGTCAACACTTTTATCTTTTCCCCATGATCCTCCAAAGTCACCTCCAACCAATCCATCCTCAATTTTTGTGCCTTAATCAACTTTATCTGCTTCTTTTCTTCCTTTATTTTTAGGGCCAATACAATGGCTAGGGCCCTTTCAATTAATTTGCACATGAAACAATCAACCCGTGTGGCCCTAATATCAGCCAACTTGGTGTCACGACCTGATTTTAAGGTCATGATGGCACCTGTTAGATCTCGTCAATAAGCTAGCCAACCCAATCCATAAAACCTCCATTGAATATCTAACATAACAATACAAGTCATATATGAACAATCCAAACACAATATGTCCAAAATCTGGAAGTCATAGTACAAAGCTACTATAGACACAAGCACACACACTCGTATATATGCATAATGATAATAATACACATAACAAAGAGGAACTCCTACATAAATAGAAAACTATAAGGTATAGGGCCAATGTCTAAATAGAAAAGATGGCCACAAAAATAGAAGAAGACTACATAATGTCTAGAGTTACTGGTGCTCACAAAATGTCTCCTGAATCGTACATGAACCCTCAACTTAGCTATCGTGGCTAGTAGCTAGAGTAGGAAGATGCAAAAATGTAGGGGTGAGTACTAGTAAAAGGCACTCCATAGGCATCATTGGCTGATTGAGTGAAAAACTATAAATATTGAATGCCAAAATATAAAGAACTGCAGCAAAGCTAGCAAATCAGACCCTGAACTAATAGTAAATACATTAGTGACATCATCGAATCCCAGTGGAAAGAATCAAGTAATGTATCATAACTTAATTGCCAGAATCACAACGAAACCGCGTCACATAGTCACGGTTTCACAACTCTCCGTGTCACATAGTCACGGTTTCAGACTTTGGGTGGCTGCAAGGCTCTAATATCTATGCCTGTATGACCCCGTGCCCCTATAAGCCCAGAGGCTACACCCATGCACAATCAGGATACTTATAGGTGTATGGATGCAAAAATCAGTATCACCTGAGGACTTGAACCCCGAACTATACCCCGAGGACTCGAACCCCTATAAGATCATATGGGGACTCAAATACCTAGCTAGCAAATGAGGACTTGAACCCTTAGTCCCCTGACCTAGCCTCTGGCTGAGGAAAGTCAGAGGGCCAGTTGGTCTGACAAATAATAGGGTCTCGAACACAAGAATAATTTCTAGACTCGAACCCTAAAATAGTTATCTAGGACTCATACCCAAGTATAAGAACTACTCAATTGGATTGCCAAGATCTAAGCCTCTAAAGTCATACTGTGTCAGGCTGTCACGACCCATGACTAGTGCTAGGCATAACACGGTAAATAGGGAACCTAAAGGGACCCCAAACAAGCCTCTTAAGTATACATGGAACATCCTTGGTTACGGAGCATAATTAAAGCAACAACTAAAAATTCTAGTGGAAATGGTACTTTGAACTCAAGCTATGGGAATGTTATAGCGATGAGGATCAGCATGAGCACATAGCAAATAAAGTCTAAGGGGCGGATAAGTATGAATCACGCTATGGGGGTGTTAGGGGCTTAGGACTTCGATCTCATAAACAATATACAACAAACATAAGAAAAGGATAAGGACTATGGGAGTCTTCCATAATACATAAATATAATAAGAGTCGAGCGCATAACTTACAAATCCATATATCCAACACCACCTCTAATACGAATGGAACGTGAGCTAAGACATCTCTCGATCTCACCTTCAAAAGATAAATATCCATAAATATACCAGTCTTAGGTAAGACTGAAAGTACGTAGATATTATCCTCGAATGTGGAGGACTCACCGACAGCAATCTTCAATAGAACTGCTTAGCCACGTGGAGGAGAACAATGAATAAGAGATACGATCCCTACATGGTTAGATCATTTAAGCAAAAGTATGCGTTAGTACATGGAATGTACTAAGTATGCGGGGTGCAATAAAACAAGGATCATAAGCTGTAATTAAAAAAATTGTGTAATTGTAAACAATGGATATAAGCTCAATATATTATGAATGTTCGATGCCTTAGTCAAAATATTCATCAAGAATCATCAAGTCACATAACATATCATACATAGATTGGAAGGGACCATAACCAACATGTAAGACTAAGAGAGAAACTACTTGGAATCCCGATGTTCACTCCACACTGGACTAGGAGTGGTATACTTTACCAAGGTAAACCAAACAGTCACCTTACGGGAACACCCCCATTTAGAAAAGTGCTTCATAACCACCTTACAACAACAACACCCTTTTCGATTAGCATATGATAAGTACCTTATGGGAACACCACTCTTTTCAGTATTTAATTAACATATTCTGTACGGGAATGTCACCCTTTTTGATCAATCAAGCAACTCAAGCTATATGGATCTATTAGCTAATGCACAAACCTATGGTAGCAACATTGTTATGGGACAACGGTTATCTAACAAGGTCCTCTCAGTGCTAGGTCACGATCCCAAGGAATACTCAAATCGTACTTATAGTCATAGTATGCAAAACATCATAATATTTTCATTGAGTATATCTTCAAAACCAAAGGTTCAAGATATCAAAAATAAGGCCTCATATCATTCATAATTTTCATAATATTCTCATATAGCATAGCATGCATAATAACCCTTCAAATTCATAACATTCACAATTTACATGTCTTTCCGTAAGGCTTTCATCAACATAGAAACTTGGTGCAGAACTTTAATTAAACATGGTGGGTATGCATATATACTTAAAATCATGAAAAGTCAAGATTAGGACATAAGAATAGTAAAAAAGCTCCTTTTCAAATCATTCAAAGTAACTCAGCATAACACCATAAAGCTTAGTTAAGGCTTCCCTAACCCTCATAAAAATCAATAAATTTCTCATGGCATTTCAATGCAATATAGTATACAAAAGTAGAATACCAAAAATCACTTCATAATGTCATCATATAAAATAATTCATAAAAAATCCATAAATTTCCATAACTTCAAAATAGATGAGGGAGATGAATGGTTGAGCTTTGTGGAGGAAAGGTCTCCACAAATCAAAGGCCACATACTTTTGTGTGATTGGGGATGAAGATCTTATTGAAAAGCGTAGGAAATCTGAAGGCCCAGATTAGATTGTTTTCTTGGAGGCCTTGAAGAATTTGGGAATATTTTGGAGGATCTTAGGTCTTAGAAATTTTTAATGAAGAAGAATGGATAGAATAGGGTTGTATAGGGCTGATAAAGAGTCATCTAGGGGGGTTAAAATGATGTAGTATAGGCATATAATATTAGGAAATGTTGAATTTCCCCTTTATAAACTTCTACCTAGACAGGATCGAGACCCTGATTATAGGTCGTGGTCCATTCCACGGGTCATAAAGGGGGGGGAGGGCTCATTAGGTAACATTTTGGACCCTTAGAAAATCCCTCCAATTCTCAACCCATGACACCACTTACAACTCGTCAATCAAAGTACTGGCCGTCTGGTATCTTGTACTGCCAATTTTAGAAATCAATATTTTCACAAAGTCTGGCCATCATTTGACGTGCACAAGCATATGGGACTACTTAGAACCTATAGTTCCTTTCATAAAACCCACTGATACTTAGAGAATTTCCATATTTCATTTCTTAGGCACTTTTACATGTTCCAATATGTGGGGCCTTACAATATCTCCCCCTTGGGAACGTGCATCCCCAAATATGCTAAACTTAGGCTCTACAGAAAAATACAAGCATCATATGCAAAATGCAACAGATACGTCATGAAAATTTTTCAAACCATGCTTCAAATAACATTTAGAATGAAACCTCAAAATCACATAACCATACATTGATGATGTGAAAATGACATGCAAGAATGGGTAGGTTCTCAAGCAGGAAAAATCATAGTATCTCAAGCTTGATTAGAATGGAAGAGATAGAGGTATCACTTCTTCATATCATCTTTGGCTTCCTAAGTGGCGCTCTTAACTTCGTGGTTCCTCCAAATGAATTTGACGGATGCTATATCCTTATTTCTTAACATTTTGGACCCTTAGAAAATCCCTCCAATTCTCAACCCACGACACCACTTACGACTCATAAGTCAAAGTACTAGCCGTCTGGTATCTATACTCACAACTTCAAAAATCAATATTTTCACAAAGTTTGGCCATCATTTCACATGCACAAGCTTTGGCCCATGGGATTACTTACGACCTGTAGTCCCATTCGGAAAGCCCATTGGTACTTAGAGAATTTCCATTTTCATTTCTTAGGCACTTTTACATGTTCCAATATGTGGGGCCTTACAATATCTCCCCCTTGGGAACGTGCATCCTCGAATATGCTAAACGTAGGCTCTACGGAAAAGAATACAAGCATCATACGCAAAATGCAACATATACGTCATGAAAATTTTTCAAACCATGCTTCAAATAACGTTTAGAATGAAACCTGAAAATCACATAACCATGCATAGATGACATGAAAATGACTTGCAAGAATGGGTAGGTTCTCAAGTAGGAAAAAACATAGTACCTCAAGCTTGATTAGAATGGAAGAGATAGAGGTATGACATCTTCATATCGTCTTCGACTTCCCAAGTGCCGCTCTCAACTTCGTGGTTCCTCCAAAGGACTTTGACGGATGCTATGTCCTTATTTCTTAACATTTTGGACCCTCAGAAAATCCCTCCAATTCTTAACCCACGACACCACTTACGACTCGTTAGTCAAAGTACTGGTCATCCGATATATATACTCCCAACTTCATAAATCAATATTTTCACAAAGTCTGGTCATCATTTCATGTGCACAAGCTACAACTCGTGGGACTACTTACGGCCTATAGTGCCCTTCATAAAACCCACTGATACTTAGAAAATTTTCATATTTCATTTCTTAGGCACTTTTACATGCTCCAATATGTGGGGCCTTACAATATCTCCCCCTTGGGAACGTGCATCCCCAAATATGCTAAACGTAGGCTCTACGGAAAAGAATACAAGCATCATATGCATAATGCAACATATACTTCATGAAAAAATTTCAAACCACGCTTCAAATAACGTTTGAAATGAAACCTCAAAATCACATAGCCATGCATAGATGACATGAAAATAACATGCAAGAATGGGTAGGTTCTCAAGTAGGAAAAATCATAGTACTTCAAGCTTGATTAGAATGGAAGAGATAGAGGTATCACTTCTTCATATCATCTTTAGCTTATGAAGTGGTGCTCTCAACTTCGTGGTTCCTCCAAAGGACTTTGATGGATGCTATGTCCTTATTTCTTAACCTTTTCACTAGCCTGTCGAAGATTTCTACTCGTACTTCCTCATAGGTCAAATTCTCTTCAACATTCACCACTTATAAAGGTACAATGGAATTAGGGTCTCCAACACACTTCCTCAACATAAGAGACAAGGAAGATCGAATGAATCATGTTCATCTCCATGGGAAACTCAAATTCATAGGTAGCTTTACCAACACGTCTCCCATGGATTTGAGTTTCCCATGGAGATGAACTCAAATTCATAGGTACCTATGAATTTGTTGGAGCAAGGTATATAGGGCCTTATCTACCTATGGGAAACATACCTTGCTCTTATCTTCCCTTCTTAGAAAATCGACCAACACCTTCATGGTGAGACCTTCAAATACACCCAATGATCTACATTAAATTCAAGATACCTTCTCCTTACATCGGTGTAGGACCTTTGCCTACTCTGAGCCATCTTCAATCTTTCCCTTATCACCCTCATCTTCTCTAAAGCTTTCATAACCAAATCCAGATCTAATAAAGCCATCTCCCCCACTTCGAACCACCCTACCAGGGATCTACATCGCCTGCCATAATAAACTTCAAAGGGATTCATTCCGATGCTAGAGTGGAAGATGCTTATCCCAACTAACTTTAAACTCTAAGACACAAGAACTAAGCATATCCTTAAGAGTGTGGATGGTTCTTTTGGCTTGGCTATCTATTTTTGGGTGAAGGCCGTGCTAAACTTAAGTTTAGTACCAAGCCCTCTTTGGAAAGATCTCCAAGAGTATGAAGTAAATTGAGCACCATAATCCAAAATAGTAGCCAATAAGACCCCATGCAATCTATCCAATTCATGAATGTTCAACTTGGCATAATATTCCACATGATAGTCATATTAACCAGTAAGAAGTGAGCCGAGTTTGTCTTTCTTTCAATAATAACCCAAATAGAATCAAAATTCCTTATAGTCTTCACAAAATCCATGTTGATCTCTTTCACTTCCAAGTAAAAATATAAATATCTTGTTCTAGGCCACCCATCCTTTGATTTTCAGCTTTAACTTGTTGGCAATTATGGTAATTGGCTAGAAACTTGGAAATATCTCTTATCATACCACCCACCAATATAATATCTACACATCTTGGTAGAACCGTGCTAAATGTAATAAGATGATTTATGAACCTCATTCAAGATCAAGTCTATCAGCCCATCAACATCGGACACACATAATCTACCTTGGTAATTAAGAGCACCATATCACCGTTGGGAGAAAACCTCCACCTTGCCATCCTTCACTAATGACTTCAATTCCACCAAAGCGGGGTCAAGGTCTTGTTTGAATTTGACCTCTTCCACCAAGGAAGACTTAGAACTATCTATAATCACCACACCTCTATTTTTTACTTCATCCAACCTAATTCCCAACCTAACTAATTGGTGAACTTCTCTTGCCAATTCCTTCTGACCATCATCAATATGAGCCATACTCTCCACGGGAACTCTACTTAGAGCATCGACCACCACATTGGCTTTGACTGGATGATAATGCACACTTACGTTATAATCTTTATAGAGTTCCAATCACCTTCTTCGCATTAAATTTAGATCTCTTTTGGACAACATGTATTGGAGACTCTTATGGTTGGTGAACATGTCTACATGAACCCCATATAGATAATGGTGCCATATTTTCAAAGCAAATACCTCAGCTACTAATTCAAGATCATGGGTAGGATAATTACACTCATGCACCTTTAGTTGCCTAGAAAGCATAGGTAATGGCCTTGCCACTTTGAATTCGTACACACTGCAAACCAATTCTTAAAGCATCACAATACACTACAAACCCTTCTAACCTTTTCGATAAGGCCAAAGTAGGAGAGCAGATGTAAGCTTATCTTCCAAAGTGTGGGAACTTCTTTCACATTCATCGGTCCAAACAAATTTAGCCTTCTTTTATGTCAACTTCGTTAAGGGAGAGAAAATTGAAGAAAAAACCTCAACAAATCTTTGGTAGTACCCTGCCAAGCTCAAGAGACTCTTAATATACGGTGAAGTCAAGGTTCTAGGTCAATTTCTTACCACCTCCATCTTTTTCGAATCCACTTTAGTTCCTTCACTCGACACCATACGTCCTAAGAATGTGAATTCCTTTAACTAAAACTCACATTTGCTAAATTTGGCAAACAACCTTTCTTCCCTCAATGTTTGCAACACTACCCTTAAATATTTCAAATGTTCTTCTTCATTCGATGAATAAATAAAGATATCGTCAGTGAATACCACCACAACCATGTCAAGATAGTATATAAAGACCCTATTCATATGATCTATAAATAAAGCCGGAGCATTAGTTACGCTAAAAGCACTAAAAATTAGCATTTTCCATATTTGGTTCAAAAACCTGTTCTGGTAAATTACTTAAACGACCCCAAAAAGTGCCCGGAAATGTGCCTCGGATGTGTCCAAAATTGTAACTTACGTATATCTCAAAATTCATGCGTGATATTCAAAATTCAACTTCATATTCTTGTTAGTAAGTCAAATTGAATGGCACATGGTCTAAACCCAATTTTAGAGCAAACAAATCGCAATTTCATTTTTTCAAAAATCAATTTCCAAAGAGGTTTTCGCACCCCTGGTACAATGTGCCAAGTGCGTGCCTCAGTGCAAATTTTCCCCAGCTTTCAAGTTCGGTCCAAGGCTTTTGGGTCTTAGGCCAAAGTGTCCCATGCATAAAAATGCCTATACCTATCTTTATTTCACCCTCATATCATTCAAGACATTCCCAAAAATACTCACTCAAACACTTAGCCAATATTTCATCTCCTAAATCTAAGTCTCAAAACTCATCTGGATATTATGGTTATCACACAAGCTTCAAGTCTCCATCTTCAATATTCATCAAGCTACTCTCCAAAGCTAAGGTATGTGGATTCTTTCATGGGTTCCTTTCGCCCATAATACCCAAGCCTCCTTTTGCCTAAAATTGTATGATTTAAAGTTGATTAACTCATGGGTCTTATCTATTATGATTTCATTGCAAACTATGTTGGGGTTTCATGAAATTATGGATGTTTTAGCATGTTTTGAGCTATGAATCTAAGATCTATTGTGAGATTTGATGAAGGG
>JAPFFP010102166.1:0-19588 GCA_026153255.1 Solanum medicagineum | reverse complement strand
AAGAGTAATACTTTAGGCTAGATCTTTTTAGTGAGAGTTGTCCAGCATTCAGAAAGAGAGAATTGCTATAAGAGGCCTCCGAATTCTAGCCATTAGAGATTCCTTGACCCAAGGGATTTCTTCCAATCAAGGATATTGTAGAATCCTTGATTAGGAATATATCCAACTTGACTAGAAATCTTTCCTTCTATCTAGATATGATTTGCGGTGATCAACGATATGATTCCTTGAGTTTCTCCATGGCTTTTGAATGGATCTTCTATCATCCGATCTTCCCTTTTCGAAGAAATTCCAAGATCATGTGGGTCATCCATTTTTCCCTTTTGATTTGTCTTTGAATGTTCCACGGTTCTTGTGGGTCCTTCTTTTTCCTTTTTGATTTTTCCTACAAATGAGATCATCAGAGGATATTATATGCTAGCATACTATCTCTTTTTGATGATGACATTTTAGCATGATAGAGTTTAGGGATACTTCCCTGTTTGTGATAGGTAGCTCCCCCTGTCTACTAGCTGCCTTAGAAGATGGTTAATTAGTTGACTCCCCGTATCTCTATGCTCCTACTATCTTGTTGAAAAACAATTTCAAAGCATAGCGCACACAGAGCACATAGAAAAATGCAAACATAATCCAACACAAACACAAACATACTTTTCTCCTCCTTGGCAGAATCAAAAAGGGAAAATGCACACGTGAACAAAACATGCATATAAAAACCAAAAGATGCATATAAATAGGCAAAATAGATAGTACACCTCTGGATCAGAAGAGAATAAGTCGGGGTAGATCAAGCACCAAAACTTCAAAACCAAAAGAAATTGTCTTGAGAGAAACAAAAACTAATGGAGGCCTAGGAAGTATTTCAGAGTGATGAGTACATTCCAACAATAAGTATCGTTGGACTATTCATCATTCTTGGAGAAGGTTGAATAGGCATTCTGGATAGAGACATGAAGGTCATTGTTGGAGGAGTTGACTCCAGCGTTCAAAGTGAAACGCCCCACATGTGCTTCGGAAAGCCCCATAATCGTAATTCTCAAATATCACAAAATTCGTGTGAGATTTTGAAAATCTGACTTCATATTCTCGATCAGGGGTGAAATTGAGTGGGCAATGGGTATAACCTGGATTTTAGAGGACCCATAGGGAAAAATAAATTTTACTAATTTTTCAAAAAATAGTGGCTGTCCGCGATGGGTCCGTGTCCCGCCAAGGACGCAAACCAGTGTTAGTTTTTCGTTGTTTTTCTATTTTAGCCAAGGGCATAGGGGTCATAACCCCATGGCTATGTAAACATAAAATCTCCCATACTTAGCCTCTCTAAAACCTCTCTAAGACTATCAAATCTCTCATTCAAATCTAAGGATTTCAACTCAATTTTGGGACTCAAGGATCCAATCCAAGCTTCAAGTTTTCTTCAAGCTCATATCAAGAAAATCTAAGTTTAAGGTATGTGGGTTTAATCCATTGGGTCCTTTTACCCATGGAGTCCAACCTTTCTATTTTTTGAAAATTGCATGATTTCAAGTTGTATTACTGATAGGTATCTCTTATTTTGAATTATGAGCTAAATTATGTTGGAGTCTTATCAAGTATCAATTGATTATGCATGAATATTTATTCTCAATTTTATTCCATGAGTTGATATGTATATTGAGATATGCATTATTCAAGTTATGAAAAACTATGAATTATTGTGAAGTTTTGATGTGAAATTCATGATACCCAAGATGGGGTTTTACTAAGATATTGGTGGGTTAATTTTAATGATTTTGAAATGCATTGATCTTGTTATTTCATGATCCATACACTTGAATTTATATGATTTAGAGCATGTGTCCTTATGTTTCCACAAAGTATTTGATAAAATGTCATGAAAAGAATTCTTAAGCCATTGATTGGCTATTGCAAGCTTTTACATGTCAAATGATTTCAATATGATTGTGGGATTTCAAGCATGTATTAGATTCATGAAACATATATGATTTTACAAGTTACAAGTTAAGCCTTTTTTCAAGATTTTCACCTTTTGTGAGTTATTCATGCTATAGCAAGGGTTCATGTATGATTATTTACTCTTATGTTCAAGTTAGACTCATAAATAGAGGGCAAACATATTTCAAGAACTACTCATATCATGTTTCTTACAAGTCATACAAGATATGATTATTTTAAGTATTTTGTGGGAGTCGATTTAACACCGATTTAGGCTTAAGACGAGGGCTCGACTCAAGAGGTCCTTATATAAATTCTTTTGCCTCTAAACTATGTTCCTCTATAGGATGATTTATTATGCCCTTGCTATACTAGTGGAACATTCTAGTGCACTTTATCATATTAATCATGTTTGGTTTACCTTGGCAAGTAGACCACACCTGGCCGGGGCGTGTCATGCTCGTTCACCTAATCGGGGTGGGTCATGTCCCTCTACCTAACCAAGGGGGTGTCATGCATTAGATTCCAAGTTGTAGCTACTTGGTCTATGTTTGTTAAGGTCTCTTCCCACATGCTTAGCTGGGATATATCTTATGCAAGTTAAAGGTTTTACAAGCATGTTTACTTCAATCATTGATCAAACATGACATATTGAGATTGTATCTATTATCCATATCTTATGCATTTTGATTATATTGGCATATATCTTTGTTGCATTACACTTCGCATACTTAGTACATTTAAATGTACTAATGCATACTTTATGCCTGCATGATATCACCTTGTAGGGATCAGAGTTCCATTTGATCATCCTCCTTCTCCACATGGCCAGTTCGGCCCTTTGAAGCAAGCTTTGGTGAGTCCTCAATTCCGAGGACAATATCTACTTATTTTATGCTATGTTGAGACTCCTTCTCTATGATGAACACTTATTACTATATGGGTGGGCTGGGGAGTGTCTTGGTCCCTGCTCCGTTCTAAATGTATAGGTGTTGTTGCCTATTATGTACTCATGCTATCAGGCTTAACTCGTCTTATGTTTCTATGTTTAGGAAGGATTTTCCCCTTAGTCCTGATTCCTTTTTTATATTCAAATATTGTTTATGTTTATTTTACTTCTGCAACCAAGGATATGTGTATGTTATGATCAAGAGGCTTATTTGGATTGTCTTTGGACTTCTCATTCTCCATGTCACATCTAGGCCCTAGGCTTGGGTCGTGAAAAACTTAATATCAAAGCACTAGGTTGTTAATAGTCCTCGAAAATCCAACACACAGCGTCGCTTAGAGTCTTACTCATGGTTGTTAAGCGTGCCAAAACTATAAATAGGAGTCTATGAGGCATTCTAAGAAATGTTTCACTTCTTCATGATCAATGTCATGTAGTAGAGCTAAGTCCTTTACGTTTCCCAACCATTAAGTTTCAAAATATGTCTCAAGTTGTTCAAAATGGTGGACAGGATGGTGACCATCTCTCACTTGAGGGTCAACATCCCAACGGTGACATGTCAAATATGAAGTCCGTAATGCTCTATGGCTATTGGTCAAGGTTGTAATTGCCAACTCAATCAACAAGTGGGTGCTCTCGAGACTTCAAGGGATAAGAGGAAGGAGAGGGAGGCTAAAAGGACCCAAGTTGGTGGTGCCTCACCTTCTACTACTCTATCGGTTCCCAAGTACAAGAAGAAAAGGATTCCTTTTTCCACTTGTCAAGGGTGTGGCAAGAAGCATCAAGGAAGGTGTTTGGTTGGCACTGAAGATTATTTCAAGTGTGCGGTGTTGGGCGTAAGATGAGGAATTGCCCGGAGGCCTCAAGGAAAGGGAGAATAAGGGCTCAATTTGAAAGTAGGCTTCCATATGCTAAGCCCAGTGGTAATGGTGGAGTGACCCATCCTAGGTGCCCAAAGTGTGGGAGGAATCATGGTGGCACATGTTGGAAGAACACGGGTGCATGTTTTTGAGGTGGCAAGATGGGCCACAAGATTGTTGATTATACATATGCTCAAAGGAAAGGCAAAGGTGTTGGTGTTCAAACTTCTTCTCTGTGCCACAAGTGTGGAAATTACTATCTGGGAGATTATTTGGCCTGTTCGAGTGCATGTTTTGAGTGTGCTGCAAAGGATCATAAGTCGAGACATTGTCCATGGGTTGCTAGGATTATGAAGATGACATTTGACGTTCCTAACCATGCTTCTCTAGGGGTCACTAGACTTGGCATGGTGTTTCATAGGTATGTTGAAGGTTTTGATTTTGATGTGTATGCATTAATAGACCCAGGTTCCACTCTTTTTTTTTCATTACTCCTTTTGTTGCCAAAAAGCTTCATGTGTGTCCCAAATTGTTGTGTGAACCTTATGAAGGGTCTGCCCCTATTGGTGAGTCCGTTGTTACTAAAAGAGTTTATAGAAATTATCCTGCGTTCATATTACATAAAGTCTTACCTGGTGATTTTGTTGAACTTGACTTGGTAGATTTTGATATCATTCTTAGGATGGATTGGTTACGTGCATATTATGCCTCCATTAATTGTAGAACCTGTAGGGTGAAGTTCCAATTCGCTAATGAGCCATTCTTGAGTGGGAAGGTCATAATGTGGTGGTCAAGGGTAGATTCATTTCTTGTCTTAAAGCCCAAAAGTTGATTTCTAAGGGTTGCCTTTATCATCTTGTGGAAGGGTTAGGATGTGGAGTCTAAAGTCCTTCCTATTGAGTGGATTCCGGTGGTTAATAAGTTTCTTGATGTCCTTCCGGATGAGCTTCCCAATGTTCCTCCCAAAAGGGAAATAGACTTTGTTATAGACCTCCTTCTTGATACTCCACCTATTTCCATCCCCTTATCGTATGGCCTCGATGAAATTGAAGGAGTAAGGATCAATTGAGGGATTTGTAGGAGAAGGATTTCTTAAGGCCTAGTAAGTCACCTTGGGGTGCATGAGTATTATTTGTGAAGAAAATGGATGGTTCTCTTAGAATGTGCATTGACTATCGGCAACTTAATAGGGTTACCATAAAGAACAAGTATCCTCTACCAAGAATTGATGACCTTTTGATCAACTTCAAGGGGCTAGTCACTTTTCTAAGTTTGATCTTCGGTTTGGATACCACCAAGTGAAGGTGAGGGAGAGTGATATTCCTAAGATGACTTTTTGAATAAGGTATGGGCACTTTGAATTTGTGGTGATGTCTTTTGGGTTGACTATATGCACTGGCTACATTTATGGATCTCATGAATAGGGTCTTTAAACCCAACCTTGACATGTTTATGGTGGTATTCATTGATGATATATTGATTTATTCACATAGTGAGGAAGAGCATGTGCATAACCTAAGGATGGTGTTGCAAATTCTGAGGGATGAGAGGTTGTATGCTACATATGAAAAATGTTAATTTTGGTTCAAAGAGGTTCCATTTTTGGGGCATGTGGTGTCCGGTAACGGCATTAAGGTGGATCTTAAGAAGACGGAGGTGATAAGGAATTGGCCTAGACCCTTGACTCTGTCAGATATTAGGAGTTTCTTGGGTTGGCAGGTTATTACCGGAGGTTTGTAAATGATTTTTCTTCTATTGCTTCCCCTATGACAAAGTTGACCCAAATGAAGGAAAGTTTGTTTGGACCAATGAATGTGAAAAGAGTTTTCAAACCTTATAAGATAAGCTTATCTCAACTCCTATCTTGGCTCTACCAGAAGGGTCAGAAGGATTTATGGTTTATTGTGACACTTCAAGGATTGGTTGGGGAGGGGGGGTTCAGGTTGAATGAATTTGAAAATGGTGGTATAGTGGTGGTTGATGGTTCCAAATCTTCTTTGATTGAGGAAGTCAAGTCGAAATAAGACCTTGAACCCTCTTTTTTAGAGTTTGAGGCTTTGGTAAAAGATGGTAAAGTGGGGGGTTTTCTCCCAAGGGGGAGATGGTACCCTTAGGTACCAAGGTAGGTTGTGTGTGCCTAATGCTAATGACTTGAGGGAGTTCATTTTGAAAGAGGCTCATGGTTCATTTTATTTTATTCTTCTCGAATCCATGGGAATGGATAGAGACTATGAGGAGGTATCTTTCTGAGGTCGGTGTGATGGATTTGTTAGTACCGAATTGGGTTATGGATGTTTTGGAGGAGATGAGGTTGGCAACGAGAGATAATTGAGTAGGCTAAAAGTAGGCAAAAGCCATATTCCAATATGAGAAGGAGAGAACTTGAGTTTAAGATTGGTGATTGGGTTTTCTTGAAGGTCTCACCCATGAAGGGTATGGTCCAGTTTGGCAGGAAAGGTAAATAGAGCCCAAGGTTTGTAGATCCTTATAGAATTTCAAGGAGATTTGGTATGGTTGCATATTAATTGGAGTTGCCCTTGGTTATGAATATGGTTCATCCGGTCTTCCATACGTCTATGTCGAGGAGATGTGTTGGTGATCTAAGTGCCATAGTGCCCATGGAGGTTGTGGGCGTTCTCGAGGATAATTTGTCCCATGAGGAGGTTGCTCATTGAGATATTGGATAGACAAGTAAAAGTTGAGGAACAAAGATATAGCATCCGTCAAGATCCTTTAGAGGAATCAACAAATTAAAAGTGCCACTTGGGAAGCTGAAAGCGGGCATGAGGAAGCGATACCGATACCTCTTTCACTCTAATCAAGTCTAATATTATAAATTAAGTCCCATCTATGATTACAAGCCTTAAGGTTCAACCCTCATGTCATCTTGCATGCATTCATGTTTATGATAACAAGTTTATGGTGATTTTTGATATTCATGTTGAGATTTTTGAAAATGATGTTTAAATGCATTGGGCTGAAATCTTTATGATTACTTCTCTCATGTATGTTTCTTTGACATTCCGAGGTAAATATTCCCAAGAGGGAGATATTGAAATGCCCCACATGTGCTTCGGAAAGCCCCATATTCTTAATTTCCATACATCATAAAATCCATGCGTGATTTCAAAAATCTATCTTCATATTCTCGATCAGGGGGCAAAAATGAGTGGAAAAGGTGTATAATCAGGATTTTTGAGGACCCATATCAAAAATTATTTTTTACTAACTTTTCAGAAAATAGTGGCTGTCTGTGATGGGTCCACGTCGCGCCAAGGACACGAACCAGTGTTAGTTTTTCCTTGTTTTTCTATTTCGGCCAAACGTATTGGGGTTATAGCTCCATGCCTATTTAAACATGAAATCTCCCATACTTAGACACATTTCAACTCTATATCACTCAAAAACCCTCTCTAAAACCTCTCTAAGACTATCAAATCTCTCATTCAAATCTAAGGATTTCAACTCAATTTTGGGACTCCAGGATTGATGTTCCCGCTCCAATAAGAAAGCGGTCGCTGTCAGCAATTAACCTAACCGAAGGTTAGGGTCAAATCCACAGGGAATACAGGGCTTGACTACAAGACTTCACTACTAATCATTTCAAGCATCAATAACTAAAATCTATAAATTGGGGGGAGGGGAGTTGTGATTCAAAAACAAAATAAAACAAACACTAACTATAACGCGAGGAAACACTCTATTTTGGGGAAAACTTGGGAATTGTGTTCCCCATGGTTCGTCAACTCGATTACCCTAGATAACATAACTATAATTGGTAATTTGCATGTAGGATGGTAACTTAGGTTCTTCCAGCTCTCTTGTGAAGGTGAAGGTCGAATTTTACCATGACGCTTGGTTGGCAACCATGATGTGCCAACTAATTATTACCTATTGTCCTAGTCAAGCTCCCCTTGGTCAGGATTGGTTGATTAGACGAGAACACATCAATTGAATTCTTTCATCTACTTCCCTTTTCCTATTCGTCACTACCATGGTCGGGATCGTGATAGTAGGTGGGGTTTGGTGTTGGCCACTACCAAACAACAATAATAATGAAGGGAAATAGACAATACATGCGAAAACCTCAATCATAGATATGCAATAAACCTAGGTTATCTCAAGTCAACTACCCATGGTTCCCTCAACCCCAAGTTGTGGGTGCTTAGCTACTCATGGCTAAGGCAAAACACACAAAAATGCAAATAATAGACATAGTTGAGAGTTTTACCAACACAATGGAAAGTGAAGACACCACAAATTGCAAACCCACAAGCTTGATAGATATCCAAAGTGTATAGCACAAGATCTGCAATCCCCAAAATGGGTTCTCCAAGAGAATATAATAAACTAAGGTGAAACCCTAAAATATTCTTGAGAGAATATTCAAGAGAAATTTTCTAAGTCTACAAGATGTCTGATCTATATATCCTATCTATCCCGTATGAAATGAAAACCTAACTTAAAGTATTTATAATGTGTACAAATAAATCCTAAAAATTATGCAGAAAAGATAGTTGGCAGCTGGTATGCCTCGCAGATACGACTCGCGTCGTAATCGGGGTCTCGTATCAGGTTTTTGGCATCTTGGATTCAATTGGTATGAGTCGTTGCTTGGGCTACCACTCGTATGTTCATCTCGTAGTCTTGGTCTTCAGTTTTTGGTCCAACATTTTGGCTCTCTGATTCTTGCCACAAGTCCACCTATACGAGTCGTAGTGTGTCTTACAACTCGTAGGATCTCCTCGTAGGAGCGACCTCCACTTGGCAGATTTCTGATTTTTGGTCTCTGTTTCTAGCTACGACACACCTACGACTCGTAGCTTGAGCTACGAATCGTAGGTGGTCTCGTATGGCCTATGCTTCAGCAAAATCTGCAACTTTTGTTCAAAATCATGCCAACCTAACTTTTCTGCAAGATCAACACACAAACACATCAAAACCATAAAAATTCGTTTATGAACTCACAAAATCCCTTGTTTGAGACACCAAATGTGTTGTATTTTGATAGCACATCAACTCCCTCAACTTAGAATTGTTGCTTGTCCTCAAGAGACCACTCAATCTACGCAAACAAAGAGAAATACATAGCAACTATACTAATGGCATATACATCAACTCCGCTAATTTAGGTACCCCACTACCATTTTCAAAACAGGATTTCAAAGTTGTTAAGCAAAACAAGAACACAATGACATACTTGGCAATCCAACTATGATAAGCTAAGGAGCATCAACTGTCCACAATCACTGGTTTAGTCATTTGCTACTTAAGTAGTGCAAATGCCCTCACTAGAAAGAAGTCCCTTATACTTACTCAAAAACACTCAAAATTCAGGGACTAAGGAAACATTCTCACTCTCACAAATGGAATTCATGCACAGTGACTAACACCATAAGCTTGCCCTTATGCATATCTTTTGGCTTGGTGACAAGGTGGATTTGGATCACTTTAGGATTTATACGCTTGTAGCATAGGTTCAGGGTGCTTTGGTATGGTACTTTGGGCAAGTAGTGACTAAACGCTGTCCTTGAACCATGTTTAGCAACACTTTTTACTTTCATAATCCAACCTTTTTTTATCAATCCACCCTTATTCTCCTTTTTTGAACTTTTCTCGAGTGCTTTCTTTCTCTTTTTCAATTGTACCTCGATTTCAAACTCATTTTTTTGCTACTTTTTCTCAAGTCAAGGCACTTTTGTTTTCTTTTTCTTCACTCAATTCATGCTTTTCATTTCTTTCTTGATTTCCCAACTAACCATCTTATTATTATTACTTTACCACAATAAGGGCCACCCTCAACTTAGGCTTTTAGCTCCAGGTGAATTGCACAATATCTGTGCCTCAGACCAGGGCCACCAACTGCAGCGACCCTTAAGTTTAGCCTGAATCAAGGTTCACATGTTCAAGGATAGACAGGATCAATATCACGGTATTTCATCAAACAAGGTTAAGTTAGCATGGTGTCAAGAAAGAAAGAGTAAATAATAAGCTCAAAAAATTTGGAACAAGGGATTCACTCACTTATTTGGTGGGTCATTTAGGCCGAAATTGGTTTCACTTAAAGAACAAGGCCCTAAGGTCCTTTCCATGCCCACCACATCACCGACCCAATCTTAGAGTAGCAAGGCAAGTTCTGGGTCCATACAAGATGCATGAATGCAGTAAAAAACACATGGCAATTGCGTTCACAATCAAGTATAGACTCTCAGGTCATTCTTTAAGTCTCAACTTACATTCACAATATCAGAACAAACATTGCCAGATACTAAAAGACGTATGAATGCATCAACAACTACAATCCAAAGATTTTTGAAGGTACCTAATTTTTACCAAAAACTTAAAGAACAGTTAAGAACTATATATATGCCAAATGATAACATTACTGTGCATTTGCAAATTGTCTATGCTTCCTCAAAACATACCGGTTCAACAGAAAATTAAATATCCATAAGGAAAGAAACACGGCAAGAAAACCTTGGCATCAAATAGGGAAAGTTATGGCCTTGAGGCTACTCAGACTTCACCTTAATCCATAACTTCCACTACCCCACCAAAACATGATACTTTTTCCTCAAAGTAAAAACACAAACTTAAGATGAGAAAATGAAAACACAACATAGATATATAGACATTAAAAACTAACAATTAACAAAACTAATATCCAAAACCCAATATAAGAACATTATCCAACAAAAACATCCAAAAACAACAAAAAAACAATATTGTCTTACACAAGGGCAAAATATCCATAAAGAAAAATAAGAGCTAGGGTTAAAAGGGATCAAATATCATGGTGCTCAAGCACTAGTCTAGGGATGATCTGCAGGGTCCTGGGGAATCAACTCCTCCTTAGCAATCTGAGAACTACCCTCTCCATGTGGGGTGTGCTGCTCCCAATTTCTCTAAATAGCCACCAACAATAGTGACTCTTGCACCACCTCCTCTGGTATGGGATCCTCCTCAGGTCTCAGCCTTTTTGGGGTCAGCTCTTAATCATCGTGCTCGAGGAGCCTCTTCCCATGGGTGTCCGGACGGTCGGTGAGCCAATCAAATACCTCATCACCTATCGGTGCTACCTCTAGGACTGGAACAGGGGCTGCCAACATCTGTAATAAGTCGGCCTTGAACTTGGCCAATTCCTCAGTAACTGTGCTTGCGTCAACAGGCCTAGCTCCCTTAAGCCTCCTGTGGACTCTAGTCTCAAATACATCGATCCAGGCATCTACCCTCAGACTCTCTCATCAACTAAGTATCAGGTAAATGTCTTCATCCTCTCCTCAATGTCCCAAATAGTCTGATCAATCAATGGCCGGACCCATGCTGATAACTCACGTAGCTTGCCCTCTGCTATAGCCACCCTGTGTAATAAGGCCTGAAATGCAAAAAAGCAGAAAAGAGGGTCAACTTGTAAAGTAGATGCTGCTGGTGCGGGAGTGCTGGTGATGGTG
This sequence comes from Solanum medicagineum, assembly GCA_026153255.1. Taxonomy (NCBI): domain Eukaryota; kingdom Viridiplantae; phylum Streptophyta; class Magnoliopsida; order Solanales; family Solanaceae; genus Solanum; species Solanum medicagineum. The sequence goes on along the minus strand of JAPFFP010102166.1, from coordinate 8,393 downwards.
TAGACTTGATCTCAACCGCTGTTGTAAGCTCTGCAGCAGCCAGAGGTGCCGGTAGTAGCTGGAGGTGAACCTAGAATCTGAGGCCCTACCAGGAATGACTCTGGGATAGCTGGAGGAATAACTCTCTGTAGGGGTATTGGGTTTTCATCAGCCTTGATTAGGCTGGGGTCCATCGTACACCAAGCCTCTACATCAGGGTCCAAGTGGAGAGAAACCCGCAAACCAGCTTCCTTGCATAATATATGAATCAGAATGGGGATTGACAATGCTTGCTGAGTGCAGACCGCTGACTCGTGAATCTATTCTGCCATAACGCGAGACCAATCAATGTCATACCCTGCCAAGATGCTCGCTAACAACACAACCCTCTCTAATGTGATCACATTATCTGTGAATGTGGTCCTGATGCATGGTTTGTAACCTATATTAGCTCAACACCTTCCTCGTAAATTTGGCCCCCTATCCACCTCAATAACTCCGTTCTCAGCCCAATATCATTCCGATTAACTGCTTTCCTCATGTCTGCCATCCTATGATCATATTCTGCTATGGAGTATGGAGCTCTATAATTAGGTATGAGTTCCACCCTTCAAATAGTTTTAGCTGAGATGTCGACAATGACACCCCTTACCATGACTTCACTCAACCCTGGTGCATCAATAGGCTTCATGAACCTCGGAAGGTTGCCACGTATGGTAGCATATAAAATAGAATTCTCGGACCAGGTAAGGGGCGTACTTCCCCAGCACTTGTGATAACCATCCTAACCCATGGTAGTCAATATCATCTTCTAAACCTAGCACACCTTTCAACCTTGAGTATTTCATCTTGCTTCCTCATGAAATCTCCACATCGGCCTCCCTCGACTCTTAGGTTCCAGTCCCTTATTATAGATCTCTTTCATTCCAGGAACACACCATCTTGTGTTTTGTGGGTCGGTGGAGGTGACGGTGTAAGAAGAATCAGCTGGCTCTGGAGGAGTGGTCTCTTCTGGCTGAGCATGAGACTTTTCAAGAGAAATAGAATCAGAAGTAGATTCATCATCATTTGACCTATCTTCTTCATCCTCCTCATCAGACTGGGAGGAGCTGTCCACTTGCATCATATTCTGGTTGAGTCTGATCGTGGTAAGGGCACGTTAGCCTTAGGGTTAGGGTGCACATTTATCTCTTCAATTGATTGATCCTCCTCGGAGGACTCATCCCTTAGGTGATAACCTGAAATAGAGGAAGCACCGCTTCAACCTCTTGAAGACATTATCTTTGAAAAATTATCAACATGTTAAAGCATGAGTCCCATGATGTTTTGTTTTAATCAAACAAGTAACAAATGAAACAATCAAGCAAGAACATTAAGATTACTTAAGTAAAAGCACTTAACCAGGTCTAGTGCTGCAGATACGAGGTGCAGGTATGACTCGTAGGGAGGCCTATGAGTCATAGTCTTGACTCGTATTTCATTCTAGAGATATTTTGAGAATTCAGATATGGGCCAGGAGACCACCATTATGACTAATAACAGGTGGTATGAGTCGTAAGGGAATCTCGCATGGAAAAGGCACCATGGATGACTGTTGCCTTCTATGAAGGGCCACTATGACTCGTAGAGAAACATACGACTTGTAGTATGTCCTCGTAGTAGAAAACAGAGAGACTATCGGGTGTCTCTAGCCTTTCCACAAAGACCAACAACAAATCAAGAAAACATCAGAGGTTAAAAAGGCATAGGCGATACAAAAGTAAACATAAGTACCCTTCATTTCCAAATGTATCAAAACAAAGAACGAATTTTTCCTTAACAGTTTAAAATTACTCTAAGATCATCAACATCAATGCACACTGAAAATAAAACTACTACACCTCTCGACCCAATAATTTTAGTTCCACCTGATCTTCATAATGATCCATAAAGTACGTAACAAAAGCATGTGATAGTAATATTAGATATCAAAATCACCAAACAAGGACAAAATTCAAGACTCGAACTTTTGCAAAGACAAATAATTGTACACATTCTTCTTACTATCAGCGGCACTTTTGCATGGTTATGCTAATCATGATCCTGATGCCTTCATTCAATCATCCACAGGACAAGGACTTTTCAGAGAGAAATCGAATTTAACCGTGAGAACTTACCAGATGAATGTGTGAATGTATGATGAGAAGACGAAAAATCGGAAGAGTGCTTGGTGCACAATTCACTTGCTTGAGAATTTTAGTGGGTGAAAGATGAAAACATGAATGAAATAGTGAAAGGGAATGATGGGGGGAGTTATAAACTGAAAGGGGACGCTTCATGAAGGGACATGAAGGGTCAAGAGACGTTAGTCTCTTAATATTCAAAATGATTTGCCCTTTAAAATTTTATAGATTGGTCTTACGAGACCCTAACTACGAGTCGTATAAAGTCATATAACTCGCAGGTCCCGATCTCGTATCAGACCTAACACTTAGGAAAATTACGATTTCATGCCTGAGCACTATGAACCCCCACTTACGACTCGTAGAGGACTCTACGAATCATAAGGTTGTCTTGTAGTGTGTGTGCTAGCTTCTGGTACTTACTGTTTTCCTCTACGAGGCATGAGTACCAGTCGTAACATTCGGTACAACTCGTAGGCCTGCTGGTAGAAGTTGCATCCAAGCATAATTTTTCCATTTTTCAATTCTTGGTTTGTTCCTGCAACCTACTACTTAAAATACACCAAAATGTCAATTGATACAACTGGTTCAAAGTCTCAACAATCATAGAACAATATTAAAATTACCAACTAACAAGTTGAATACGATAAAATGTCTCAAAATAAATCAACACACAAAAGAAGCTTGGGTTGCCTCTCAAGTAGCGCCTTGTTTAACATCGTGGATCGACTTTCTCATCATGGATAACCAGACTTCGCCATGGTCTCCATCGCTGCTCCCTCTACACTTCCTTTGTTCATTTTGCATTGCATCTAGTTGCTCAGTAAGCTGCTCCATCCTATCACCAAGACTTTGCATTGATATAGCTTGTTATTCCACTTTGTAGTTACATTTGAGGACATCAAACTTTATTTCTCAGACAATGTCATCTTGCTCATTCTCCTTGATTAGGACTTGCTCAAGAATATGCGTAATCCGGGTTAGTATATGAGTGATACAAAGCTGGATAGTAGCCTCGTCCAATGTTCAACATTTTCACTTTTGGGTTTTACTTGAGGCTCACATAGATGCAATAGTAGATGGTCCGACTTGCTCTTGAAGGGGTTGGTAGATTTGGGCAACTGCAGATAGCTATTCCACACTCTCAGTGATCTCATTAAATGGTCACCTTACAAACCCCCAATTGTCCCCTCCAAACAATGTGTCAACCTACCCTTGTTGCTCATAGGTTAATGCTCGGTAGAAGCTAGCTGCCAATTCATCATCAGTCAGACCATGGTTTTGATTTGCTACCAAGCACTGCTTGTACCTTTGCAAGCCACCATCAAAGGTTCTCCTCGCACTCTTTTGAAATTACAGATGTTGTTCTGTAGCTTTTGCTTGTTGCACTCTTTATAAAACTTCATGAGAGAAACTCTTTGTACTTCCCCCTAGTTAGAACAAACATCATGTGGGAGAATTGACCACCATTTCGCAGCTTTGCTCCAGAGTGTCATGGGGAAAACCTAAAGAGCCATGGCCTCCCAAGCAGGATGTGTTGTCTCAAGGACCCCCCTTCAATGTTTGAATAAAATTTTGTAGATGGATTTGGGGATCTTCAGACTCTTGATGAAAATATAGAGCGCGCCTCTACAAAGTTTCCAATAAGTAGTTTGCAATGTAGAACTTTTGTTTAGTTATAGTGCCAACCAACCTGCACCTTAAATTAACTAACCAAAACAAATAGAAAAAGTAAAATATAGGAGAGTTCAGAAATCAACACTAGAACTAACTAATAGCGAAATCAAATCAAAACCTAGACGTATTCCCCGACAATGGTGCCATAATTGATGATGTTCACGCTCTAATAAGAAAGCGATCGCTACCAGTAATCAACCTGACCAAAGGTTAGTGTTGAATCCACAGGGAATACAGGGCTTGACTCTAAGACTCCACCACTAATCATTTCAAGCATCAATAACTAAAATCTGTAAATGGGGGGAGGGTTTGTGATTCAAAAACAAAATTAAACAAACACTAACTATAACACAAGGAAACACTCAATTTCGGGGAAAACTTGGGAATTGTGTTTCCCATGATTCGTCGACTCGATTACCCTAGATTACATAACTACAATTGGTGATTTGCATGCAGGACAGTAACTTAGGTTCTTCCAGCCCTCTTGTGAAGGTGAAGTTCGAATTTTACCATGACGATTGGTCGGCAACCATGGCGTGCTAACTAACTGTTACCTATTGTCCTAGTTAACCTCCCCTTGGTCAGGATTGGTTGATTTGATCAGAACACATCAATCGAATTCTATCATCTACTTCCCTTTTCCTATTCGTCACTACCTTGTTCGGGATCATGATAGTAGGTGGGGTTTGGTGTTGGCCACTACCAAACAACAATAATAATGAAGGGAAATAGATAATACATGCAAAACCTCAATCATAGATATGAAATAAACCTAGGTTATCTCAAGTCAACTACCCATGGTTCTCACAACCCCATGTTTTGGGTGCTTAGCTACTCATGGCTAAGGCAAAACACACAAAAATGCAAGTAATAGACATAGTTGAGAGTTTTACCAATACAATAAAAAGTGAAGACAATACAAGTTGCAAACCCACAAGCTTGATAGATATCCAATGTGTATAGCACAAGATTTACAATCTCCATAATTGGTTTTCCAAGAGAATATAATAAACTAAGGTGAAACCCTAAAATATTCTTGAGAGAATATTCAAGAGAAATTTTTAAAGTCTACAAGATGTCTGATCTATATCTCTTATTTGTCTCGTATAATGAAAACCTAACTTAAAGTATTTATAGTGTATACAAATAAACCCTAAAAATTATACAGAAAAGACAGTTGGCAGCTGGTACGCCTCGCAGATAGGACTCGTAGGGTGACTTACGAGTTATAATCACGGTCTCGTTTCAGGTTCTTGGCATCTTAGACTCATGTGGTACGAACCACTGGTACGAGTCGTTGCTTAGGCTATGACTAATATTTTCGTCTTGTAGTCTTGGTCTTCAATTTTTGGTCCAACATTTTGGCTCTCTGATTCTTGCCACGAGTTCACCTATACGAGTCGTAGTGTCTCTTTTAACTCGTAGGATATCCTCGTAGGAGCAACGTCCACTTGGAAGATTTCTGATTTTTGGTCTCTGTTTCTTCCTACGACACACCCTATGACTCGTAGCATGAGCTACGAATCTTAGGTGGTCTCGTATGGCATATGCTTCAGCAAAATTTGCAACTTTTCTTCAAAATCATTCCAACCTAACTTTTCTACAAGATCAACACAAAAACACATCAAAACCATAAAAGTCGCTTTAAGAACTCATAAAACCCCTTGTTTTAGGCACCAAATGTGCTGTATTTTGACAACACATTAATACAGCACATCAAGATCCAATCCAAGCTTCAAGTTTCCTCCAATCTCATCTCAAGGAAACCCAAGTTTAAGGTATGTGGGTTTCATCTATTGGGTCCTTTCACTTATGGAGTCCAACCTTCCTATTTTATGAAAATTGCATGATTTCAAGCTGTATTACTTATGGGTATCTCTTAGTTTAAATTATGAGCTAAATTATGTTGGAGTTTTATCAAGTATCAATTGATTATGCATGAATATCTATACTCAAGTTTATTCCATGAGTTAATCCATGTCTATTGAGATTATTTATGATTCAAGCTATGAAAAACTATGAATTATTGTGAAATTTTGATGTGAAATTCATGATACCTAAGATGGGGTTTTACTGTGATATTGGTGGGCTAATTTCAATGATTTTGAAATGCATTGATCTTATTATTTCATGATCCATTCACTTGAATTTGCATGCTCCTTACTATTTCATGATCCATACACTTGAATTTGCATGATTTAGAGCATATGTCCTTATGTGCCCACCAAGTGTTTGATAAAATGTCATGACAAGAATTCTTAAGCCATTGATGGGCTATTACAATCTTTTACATGTCAAATGATTTCAAGATGATTGTGGGCTTTTAAGCATGTATTAGATTCATGAAGTATCTATGGTCTTACAAGTTACAAGTTAAGCCCTATTTCAAGATTTTCACCTCTTGTGAACTATTCATATCAAAACAAGAGTTCATGTATGATTATTTATTCTCATGTTCAAGTTAGCCTCACAAATAGAGGTCAAGCATTTTTCAAGATCTACTCATGTCATGTTTTCATGTTTATTACAAGTTATACAAGATATGATTATTTCAACTATTCTGTGGGAGTCGATTTAGCACCGATTGAGGCTTAATATGGGGGCTCGACTCAAGGGGTCCTTATATAAAGTCTTTTGTCTCTAAACTATGTGCCACCATAAGATGATTTATTATACCTTTGCTATACTAGTGGATCCATCTAATGCACTTTATCATGTTTATCATGTTTAGTTTACCTTGGGGAGTAGACCACACCTAGCCGGGGGGTGTCATGCTCGTTCACCTAGCCGGGAGGTGTCATGTCCGTCCACCGACCAAGGGGGTGTCATGCGTTGGATTCAATGTTGTAGCAACTTGGTCTATGTCAGTTAAGGTCTCCTTCCACATGCATGCATAGTATATGTCTTATGCAAGTTAAAGGTTTTACAAGCATGTTTACTTCAATCATTGATCATACATGACTTATTAAGATTGTATCTATTGTCCATATCTTATGCATTTTGATTATATTAGCGTATGTATTTGTTGCATTGCACCCCACATACTTAGTACATTCAAATGTACAAACGCATACTTTATGCCTACATGATATCACCATGTAGGGATCGGAGTTCTGTTTGATCATCCTTCTCCTCCACGTGGCTAGTTTGGTCCATTGAAGCAACCTTTGGTGAGTCCTCTATTTCGAGGACAATATCTACTTCTTTTATGCTATGTTGAGACTCCTTCTCTATGATGAATACTTATTACTATCAGGATGGGCCGGGGAATATCTTGGCCCCCGCTCGATTCTAAATGTAGAGGTGTTGTTGGATATTATATAATCATGCTATCGGGCTTGACTTGTGTTATTTTTCCATGTTTAGGAAGGATTTTCCCCTTAGTCCCGATTCCCTTTTTTATTCGAATCTTGTTTATGTTTATTTTACTTTTGCAACCAAGGATGTGTGTATATTACGATCAAGAGGCTTGTTTGGGTTGTCCTTGAACTTCTCATTCGCTATGTCACATCTAGGCCCTAGGCTTGGGTCTTGACACAGAGTCAACTTGCTTGCTAAGTGTATTAACTGAAGACACACCCTCCTTCTTAAGCTCATCAATATCTATGTGCAGTTTGCCTAAACCAGTGCTTGAGTCTTTGCAGACTTGAAGATGTTTGGCAAGAGCTTCTTGCATATCTTGCAAAGCATATGTTAGAGGAGAAAGGTAAGCCTTGATATCATCTACCTCGGTAAGAAGAGAGATTGAGTCTTCTAAGATCTTAGTCTATTTAGGAGTCTGTACTTTTCCCTTCATCGAGTCCTTCTTGTTCCATTTGTTGTCAATGAGAATGTATCCCATGCTAGCAAAAGTGTGAGAGTCATAAGTGGCAGAGACTTCAATGGCCTTAAAACTAGATAAGGCTATTTGTAACTCTATCAGGATTCGTGAGATGAGTAGACCATAAGGAAGGCTTGCCAAGGGATTGGAATCTTCATCACTTTCAAGCATGTATTCTCCTATCTAGATAGCCCAGTCAATGTGGTATTTCTTTTGAAGGCAGTAAAAGATGAAAGCATCTCTATTAGAGATGCTACTGAGAGATTCCTTCTTGGGCACCAGTGTGGTAGCCATGATATACGCCAAGATTCTGTGCTCAAAGCAAAGAGACAGTGGAACAATTTCAGAGGATTTAGAGTGATCTTCTAATATCATGGCCTTTTCCTTCTCCAAAGAGGCTTCAAAGTCTTCAAGCAGTTTCCAATCATGTATGGTATGTCTACGGAGAACTCAGATCCAAACATCTCCTTGAAAACTTGACTATTGATAACAATACGGATTACTAAATCAAGGGATTACAAGTCGTCACCACTTCCAGCATAGTGAAGATTTGCATAGAATATACGAACTGGTTCCTTAAAGTATTCCAAGCCACAGAGTCTCAAAAGTAGGTAGCGTTTCTGTGCGCGAAGAAAAGTACTTACTTTGAAATGAGAATCTTTGAGTTATTCAATGTTCACTACTTGAGCTGGGACTACAAGATGTTTTTTTGAAGCCCTTAAATCTTACCTTTCATCAATATCCAAAACTTATGC
>JAPFFP010102146.1:0-19589 GCA_026153255.1 Solanum medicagineum | reverse complement strand
CCCCTCAACTAGGTTAGTGATGATAGCACCCATCACCCTAGTGGTTGAGATATTAACTCCTAAACTAGGCTCCCGGATCGGGAATGGTCTAATATAATAATTCATATAGAATTCATCATGTACATAAACTTATTTCATCTTTATATAGTCATTCATATCATATCTTAAGCCTTGGACCTTCAATTCTACAAAAAACCCTAATCGAACATTTTATCAAACACTTGGGGGGGTGTAATCGGGGTAAAAGAACATGCAATTTAGAGATGAAACCATGCAAGAAAATCTGTTATAAAATCATCAATCAACACCTTGCAACACCCCCAAGACATTCACATCAAAACCCCTCATCAAATCCAGTATTAGATCCAAGATTTAGAGCTTAAAACATGCTAAAACAACCATACTTTCATGAACTAAAATCACTGTCCAATAAATTTCTTAATATCCCCTATATAAAATCAACTTTAAATCATGCAATATTAGTAAAAAGGAGGCTTAGGCACCATGGGTGAAAGGAACCAATGGTTCAACACCACATACCTTGACCTTGAAGAATTTCTTGAAGAAGACTTAAATAGAGACTTGAAGCTTTAAGAAATTCCTTAGATCCAGATGAGGGTTTTGGGAGTTGAATCTTGAGAGAAATATTAGTCTAAGTGTTTGAGTGAGTATTGGGGAATATTTTGGATGCTATGAGCATGAAATAAAGCTAAATATAAGTGTTTTCTCGTGTGGGAAGGCTTAGGCCCAAGACTTAAAAGTCTTGGACCAAAAAAACTAAAAACTGAACCAAAATAACATTGGGGCGTGTGGCGCCCCAGACGTGGATAAACACTAGAATGTGAAACTTGGAATTTCGTAATTGCTAATCTTTCACTCTAAAATCGCGGTTAGACCCCTTTCTCCCTAATTTTGACCCCCTGAACAAGAATATGGAGTCGGATTTTTGAAAAAACAAATAGATTTTTAGATATATGGAAATTAAAATTTCTAGGCATTTCGAGGTACATTCTCAGGCACTTTTTGGGGTCGTCTCAATATTTAGGCAGTAAATAAGCATATAGCAATATGGCAAGCTTGAAGGATGCTTGTAGTTAAACATGCTTACAAATGTGTAGGAAGAGACTATCATTAGTAACCAAGGCCTACCACCTCCTTAGCGAGGCGATTGAGGTACAAACCCCTCAACATGGTTGCACGGGCCTACTACCTCCCGAGCGAGGCTATTGAGGTACAAACCCCCAACATAATTGCACGGGCCTACTATCTCCCGAGCGAGGCAATTGAGGTGCACCCCCCCTCCAACATGGTTGAATGGGTCTACTACTTCCCGAGCAAGGCAATTGATCAACTTCCAACACGATAGATACCATTCATGAAATCAACACATATACACATCCCTTTCATTATCATAAAGTCATACAAGTCATTGGTCATACAATGGATCGTCAATAGTTCAAGAACCCTAAACCGGATATTTTATCGAACACTTTGGTGGGTGTGTAACGCTAGTGTAAAATAATGCAATTCACAGGTTAAATTATGCAAGAAATATTAATGTAAAACCATCGACCAATACGTGGTAATACCCTCATGCAATATACATCAAAACCCTCCATCAAATCTTAAGATAGATCATAGATTCATAACTCAAAACATGCTTAAATAGTCACACTTTTATAAAATCCCAACATAGTTCATAGTCAAATTCATAGTAAGTAAGACCAATAAGTAAATCAACTTAGAAACATGGGATTTATGTAAAAAGGAAGCTTGGTCACTACGGGTGAAAGGACCCAACGGTTGAAACCTACATACCTTGACTTTGGAGAATTCCTTTATGAAGATAGAGATGAGAACTTGAAGCTTGATTGAAATCCTTAAGACCTGAAATGAGTTTTGGCACTTGAAGTTTGAGTGAAATATTTGAAGTGTTTGAGAGAGTATTTGGGAATGTCTTGTATTATATGAAGGTGAAATACGATTAAGTATAGGTATTTTTACGCATAAGAAGACTTAGGCCCAAGGCCCAAGACCCAAGAGCCTTGGACTGAGTAACAAAAACAGGGAAAAAATAACACTAGGGCGCGACCAAGGCTCGTCACGCCAGGGGCGCGAACCCTCTCTGTAATTTATAATTTTTGGAAATTGAAATTGTGATTTGGTTGCTCTAAAATTGGGGGTTGACCCATTTCCCACTCAATTTTACCCTTAATAAAGAATATGAAATCGGATTTTTGATATCACGTACGGATTTTGAGATATATAGATATTACGATTCCAGGTGCTTTCGAGGCACATTTTTTGGCACTTTTTTGGGGTCGTTTCTAGGATCTCTACATGTGGGTCGAGGTGGAGAGAAACATGAACTCTTGCCTCATTACATAGTCTGTGTATCAAGATGGGGAATGGCAATGAGGTGTTAGTCGAAATCACAAACTCATGAATCTTCTTTGCTATGATGCATGCCCAGTCTATCAGAAACTAGCTAAGATACTAGCTAGTAACATATCCCACTCCAAAGTGATTAAATTATCCATAAATGTAGGCCTGATGCATGATTGAATAATGGACCACCAAAATTTGGCCAGAAAGGAGAAATGAGACTTCACTATCGACTCAGTGTGGTTTATGACCCACGCTGGCTCGGCACCACCCTCACATATCTGGCTAGCCACCCATCAGAGAAGCTTGGTCCTTAGGTCCACATTCTTCCCTGTCACCGCTAGCCTCATCATCTTAATCCTGTCATTATACTCAGCAGCTGAACATGGCACCATGTAATTAGGCCTAAACTGAACCTTCTGAATGGTCTCCTCTGATATGTTGACTCTCTTACCCCGGACTAAGACCTCCCGCAGCCTGGGCTGATCAGTAGCGTTCCTGTCCTTTAGATATCTCTCAATCTGGTAGCAACATAGGTGACACATAACTCTCGAACTAAATAGGGGGGCATATTGCCCAGCTGCCCTGACAACTACCGAAGCCCGTGCCGATGAACCTCTGCCTCTAAGGATGGAAACCTGCTCAACTCAGAATCATTCATCTTGGACTCCTCGTGAAACGTCCTGACAGGCTATTCCTATCCCTTTGGCTCTAACCCCCTATTGAAGATTTCTTCCATACCCAGAACTCCCAATCGGATGCATCTAGGATCAATAGAGGAGACAGATGGGTCAAACTAGGAGTTGTGACACTGGTTCATGTTGCTAAGTCTGTGATGCCTCATGAGTATCTGACTCCGTATGAGTAGGAGTCATCTGTGGTGACTACGAGTTGACTCATCTCCATAACCCTCCTCTTCAAACTGGGAAGAACTCTCAATTATTATCGGAGTCTGTGCAGCCCTAGATCTGGTTTGAGGCATATTTGCCTCCGGGTCAATTCGGATCCTATGGACCTCCTATGATCCCTCCATCTGCTCGGTATCGGAGGCCTTATCTAGCAGCTTTCTATGAAAGGCCAAGATAACATTTTTATTTGTTTGGAGGAATTGTACCTGAAAATTACACCCCATACCACAAATGAGCACCATCATGTCTAAATAATCAGGAAACAGATAGAGAAAGAGATAAGAAGAAACAAAAAACCAAAAAGAAAGACACAGAAAAACTTACACTGCATCAACTACAAATTTACAAGTACGAGACACAAGTACGACTCATAGGATGACCTAGGAGCCATAGTCTGTGCTTGTAGAAAATTCTAGAAACATTTTAAAGCACAAGACAGGTCCCATGAGACCTTCACGATAGCTCGTAATGGACACTACAACTCGTAGGTGCGTCTCATATGGTAAATGTTAATGAACCATAGGTGATTATTGTTCTCGACAAAGGGCCACTACGACCCGTAAGACCACCTATAAGTCGTGAGAAGGCCACATAGCAGGAAATAACAAGCACCTATGGCCTGTAACTTCACTATAGAAACCCTAATCAATCTAAATTAATTCAGACATCATTTGAAGCAACTCTTTCAATCAATTCAACAAGCATATCAATATCATATGATCTTAATCAAGAAAATACAAATCAATAATTACCCTATAAATTGTATAAATAATTAGACAATTAACCGATAACTTCCCAAGACATTCGAGAATTACCCAAGAATTTTCAATCCCCGATCTTATATTAATCAACATTAGAACACAATCAGGGAAGTTCAAAGGGATCATACATAGATGCATATAAGGGTTATCTCAAAAGATCATTCCTAACCCAAAGACACACCTATAATCAAAATGCACCCCGACATGAATCCAATAGTTAGTCGACCAGCAAGTATTCACTACACACTTATGATCAACACTAGATATGACGAGGGAACATTATTTCAATTAACCAACAAGGGAAAATTCACAATTTAGAACAACATAATGGAAGCCCAATTGACAAAATCCTAATTTTCATTTCAATGTATCCATCTTCTTGTAGGTAGTCCTAGTTCTAGTCTCAAACACATAACCATTCAATGATTTGAAGATATATATAAGATTTGTGTGCAAAATTTAACCATGAAACATACCATTTTAGAAGATGGCAAGCAATCAAATGCAATGAGAAAGAAAGAGGAAAGATGAAATCCTAGTTGATGGAATCGCTGGAAAAAGTGACCAGAAATTGACGTGGGATGCCGGATAATTGATCAGAATAGTGGAGAAATGATTTGGGAACAAAATTCATGGGTTAGGCTTTGGAAATTGGGGGTCAAAATGGATTTTGACCCCTTATATAACAAACCGAGCTGACTTTAAAAATTCTATGAGTCAAGTCTATAAAACCCTGACTATGGGTTGTAGGTCTGACTACAACTTGTAGGTCATGGTTTCGTAGGTCACTCAACACTTAGAAATTTGTTGAAATCACCCATTTATGACTCGTAGCTTGGATTATGATTCATAAAGTTGGCTTGTAGTGGGAGTGCCAAATTTAAGATCATCACTGTAACCCTCTATGAGTCATGACTACGAGTCATAGTGTGCACTACAACTCATAAGCCTAGTCATAGAGGCTGCTTCAACTGCTATTTTCTTCAAACATTCAGCATTTGATTCATACCTGCAAACCAACATCTCAGAACACTTCAATCTTCAAAAAAACATAGTTGATTCAATATCTTTAAAATAAAAACCAAAAATAAGTCCACTACCTAACAATTCAAACAACCAGAATAAACTTAAAAACAAGCCTAAAACATGAAAGATACTAGGGTTGCCTCCCAAGAAGCGCATTGTTTAACGTCATGGCTCGACTTTGTCATCATTAGTACTCAGATTTCGTCATGGATCGACTTTGCCATAATGACTAGTGGGCGGATAACTCATGCTATGGGGGCAATTCGGTACTTAGGATCTTCCACATTTCCACATCTAACATACATACTTATCATAATTATAATAGTCAACCACAATAACCATATCCAATAGATAACCATGATCGTAAATTCCATATACAACACATAGCACATAACCGTACAAGATTCTACAATATGTCCAACAATGCCTCTAGTAATGAGATAGGACAGGGGCCAAGACATACCCCGGGCTCACCCTCAAAGTAATTAACATAAGCAAAAACAACGTAAGGTAGAGGAATGGTGGCTTGTCCTTCAAAGATAGGACTCACCACAATAAGTATCTCAAATCCACTCTAGTCATCCAATGATAGATGAAAGAAATCTCCGGTCCTTAATTGATGAGATCATATAGGCAAAAGTAGGCATTGATACGTTTGAATATTCCAATTATGCGGGGTTTTATGCATGTAACTTATCGAAACCTGCATTTGATGGTAGATGACATAGGATCATAATATAGAAAGATATATATATGTATGTATAGTGGGGATGTAGACACAAGGATACATCGGCTCATAACAAGAGGCTATGAAATTCATGATGCATGAAATGCAAATGATGCTCACACACACATATATATATATATATATATAGTGGGGATGTAGCCATAACCAACATCTCAAACTCATGCGAGCTATTACACGAATTTTACCAACGTTGACCTCCCATCGAGTGAGAGAAGATTACTTGCCAAACGTAATCTACACCACACCTTACGACCCAGTCATTTCATATGAGGCCGCCACCTTCCTTACGACCCAATCATTTCGAAAGAATTTCCTTATCAAAACATATCATATCATAAATGAATAGCCATTCCTTACAACTCGGTCATTTCGGTGATGGCTAATATTCCTATGCTAACACATAGTTCAAGTAAAGGAGTATGGACCCTTGGGAATAGTCAATGCCGACATCCAATCCATCTGTGCTAGGTCATCATCCCCCTAGAATACATTATAAGCTTGTAAAAAAGGCATAAGCTTTAAATAATTTTCATGCATTATTGGGCTTAAAGGCCAAACCACATTCATAACAATTCATAATTAGGCTCAAATGCCAAATTAGAGCTCATAGTCATAATACTCATGCATAGAAATAACTCATTCATACATATGTGATGGTGCAAGCACACATAATGCTCTAAGAGACATAATCATAGACATGTATGTGATCACATTCTTGTCATAACCCATATCTTATCAAAATCATATCATAAATAATAATTGGGCTTAATCCCCTTCATAATTTTCATAAAATCTCATGAACATGAATGCATACGCTATGGATGATGTGAGAATGACATACGTAATTGAGATTCAATCTAATATCATCAATACAATATGAAATTTAAGAGAAAACATGGTTAAATCCACATTTTAGAATTAAAATATAATTACTTATGCATAAACAAGTCATGAAAAAGGATATGCATATTCAAAATATCATAAACTCGACATAATCCATCATTTTTATAACTCAAATCAGCTTAAAATCAGTGGGTAAAAATAAGCCATATGTTATTTGAATTTTAAGGAATCATAGTATTCAAAACCCCAATTTAAAGTAAGCTAGAAGTTCATGAAATTGCTTAAAAATAATTTGGGTCTCCTTGATTGAAAGGAAATCAAGGATCAAAACCCACATACCTTCACAAGATGAAGAGCACCCAAGAGAAAAATTGATGAAGAAATGAATGTTTCTTGATTCCTAAGTTGAAAATCTTCAAGAACCCTTGAGAAAGTCTTTTGAATGAGAGAGAGTGAGTGTAAATAATTTGAATAGGATTTTAAGGTTTTTAGAGGGTCATCATATAGCCTTGGAGATCCCAAACGACGAATAGAAATAACAGAGCTTATGGAAATGCCATTATTGAGACGAAATTTTAAAATCTCGTATATACACCTGCACAAACGAGTTCTACAAAAATGGGCATAACTTCTTCATCCAAACTCTAAATAGGGTGAAACCAAGTATTTTGGAAAGATAATTCAAAGAGCTTGAATTGGATAGGTTGTGGGCCACAAAGTTCATTCTGTGCTAAGAGATATTCCCATTTAAATTTGACCCTTCTATCGGTACTTGTGAAAAACTTAGCCGGTGGAATTCCTTTCAACTTGTCTTGATGTAGGAGTCCCACGATGACCTTAAAAATATAAATAAGCTTGAATCGAAGGCTTGAAAGTGAACTTAGATCGAACTTGGAGGTTCCAAACAGTGTCACCTTTGCCCAAAACTTTCCGAAACAAAATCTTAAGCATCACTAAAGCTGTACAAAAATCCGAGTCCTTACATCATCTTCTCCTTGGGAACATTCAACCTGGAATGTGGAAGAACATGGCTTGAAAGGGTTGAATTAGAACATGAAACTTCCAATCACAAGGTACCATGCATAATTCATCATTTGAAAATCATTGCGTCATTAAGACTCATATCAAAATGTATTCAAATCATTTTAAACATCATGGAAATAAATCATTTTCATGCATGTGTATGCATATCATGTCATGAGACTCAAGAGTCAAAGAATTAGGACCATTGAGAATGGGAAGAACCTAATATCATAGGCTTGAGTAGATTGGAAAAGATAGAGGTATCGTTGCATCGTACTTGGTTTTGCTTCCTATGTAGCCCTTTCATAGGTTGATCCTCGTTGCGAAGCCTCTCCACTTGCCCGTCCAGGATCTCAATTGAAACTCCCTCATAAGAAAAGTTATCCTCAAGCTCGATGCCTTCCAAAGGCACAATAACACTAGTACCACCAACCAACTTCCTCAACATAGACATATGGAAAATCGAATGAATAGAACTCAAACTCGGGTGCAAATCCAATCTATAGGCCACATTCCCGAACCGCTCAACAATCTCATAAGGGACTACATACCAGAAACATAACTCGACCTCCTTTCGAAAGCTCATTACACCCTTTATAGGTGAGACCTTCACATACACCCAATCACCAATACGGGACTCCTGATCCCTCTTTCCAACATCTAGTTAAAAACGTTTGGTGACTTCTGAACCATCTTCTACTTTTAACTGATTACACTCTTTCCATAGGCCCCCACATTAAATCCGAGCCTATAGAAGTCATCTCACCCAACTCAAACCGTCCCACTAGAGACCTATACCTTCTATCAAACAAAGCCCCAAGCGGTGCCATACTAATGCTAGCATGAAAGCTATTGTTGTAAAGAAACAAAATTGTGGTGGATGATCACTCCAAATAACCTTGAATTCCAACATAAAAGACCTCGACATGTCCTCCAAAGTTTGAATTTTCCTCAACATTGGAAGTAGTCTCAATCGATAAGTGAGCCGATTTGGTCATCCGGTCAAAATACCGCAAATTGTATCAAATTGCTTATGGGTCTGAGGCAACCTAACCACAAATCTCATTTTCGCCTCCTCCAACTTCCAAGTAGAATTTCTTGAGCCAAACCTCCGGGTCTTTGGTGCTCCACTTTCACTTGTTGACAATTAGGACATTCGAACACAAATTTGGCATATCTTTCTTCATACCGTGCCATCAATACACCTGTCTCAAATCCCTATACATATTAGTAGACTCCAGGTGGATAGAATAATAAGAGTTAGGGGCTTTACTCATGGTCATCTCCCTAAGACCATCAATGTCCGAAACACACAATCGATCTTGGAATCTAATTACACCATCTCCCCCTTCGGAGAAAACCTCTGTCTTTTTTGAGGCAACTAATCTCTTCAATTAAACCAATGACAGATCTAGATCTTGCTTAGCTTTCGCATCAACAACCACCAAGAATTCGGCCCCATCCTGCACATGAATACCTCTATAATTAGAGTTGACCAAACTAACACGCAATCTAGAAAAACATTAAACATATTTTGCCACTCTCCTTACCCTTCACCCACATAAGTCATATTTCACATAGATAGTCCACTAAGAGCATCAGCTACAATATTTACCTTGTCGGGAAATATTGTACACTCATTTCCTGGTCCTCAAAGAGTTCCAACCTTCTACTTTACCTCAAGTTAAAATCCCCTTTGAGTGAACAAATATTGCAAACTCTTGTGGTCGGTGAAGATGTCAACGTGCACCCCATAAAAATAGCGCCTCCAAATTTCAAAGCCAATACCACCGCCACTAACTCAAAATAATGAGTCGGGTAGTTAAACTCATGCAATTTCAATTTATCTTGACATGTAAGATATCACCTTACCATGTTGCATAAGTACATAAACTAACCCAACTCGAGAAGCATCACAACACACCACAACCCATCTAAGCCATCCGATAAAGTCAAAACAAGAGCCGATGTAAACCGATCTTTCAATGCTTGAAAACTCTCGTCACATTCATCCAACCACACAAACTTAGCCTTTTTTTGAGTCAACCTAATCAATGGAGACATAATAGATAAGAAACCTTCAACAAACCCTCGATAACAATCAACCAACCCAAGAAAACTGTGAATATTCGAAGGAGCAAGCTTGCTAAACAATGCATACCCATCACCAACTCCCATCTAACCTCATCTATAGGATCAGCTACAACATCCTCCTTGCTTGGATTGCATTACGAGTCCAAAGTAACTCTACCTATCTGATAAGGAGGGATGGATATAGGACATCTTACACACGTTTTATGACATGATGAGAACCATGAAAGGTGAAGTATTTCCTAAAACGCCTTGTAGCCTCTTACCCATAGATGTGGCATGCTTCACACCCATGAATAAGACTCTACGTGATCCGGCATGTTGGACTCCGAGGACCATTTATAAAACTAGTGCTCTGATACCATCTCTATCATCCGAATCTTGGGTGTAGGAGTGATACGACGAATGGAAATTGGAGAGTCCCCAACCAAGCCTCAAAACATCCATTCACACATCATCAGTTTGGAAGCACATATGAAATAGTAAAGATATAGTTCTAAGGGATGGGAAAGTAGGACTCACGCTATGGGGACATCTTAGCGAAAGGGATTAGCATAAATTCACATAGCATATAACATATAATGACTAATGGGCGGGTAAGTATGACTCACACTATGGGGGCAATTCGGGACTTAAGATCTTCCACATTTCCACATCTAACATACGTACTTATCATAATTATCATAGTCAACCACAATAACCATATCCAATAGATAACCATGATTGTAAATTCCAAATACAACACATAGCACATATCTGTACAAGAGTCTACAATATGTCCAACAATGCCTCTAGTCATGAGATGGGATGGGGGCCAAGACATACCACGGGCTCATCCTCAAAGTAATTAACGTAAACAAAAACAACGTAAGGTAGAGTAATGGTGGCTTGTCCTTCGGAGACAGGACTCACCATAATATGTATCTCAAATCCACTTTATTTGTCCAATGGTGGATGAAAGTTATCTCCGGTCCCTAAATGATGAGATCATGTAGGCAAAACTATGTGTTAGTACGTTTGAATGTACTATATGTGCGATGCAATGCATGTAACTTAACAAAACCTGCATACGATGTTAGATGACATGGGCTAATAATATAGAAAGATATATATATAACAAGGAATGTAGTATAACAAGATTCTATGAAATTCATGATGCATGAAATGCAAATAATGATCATATATATATAGTAGGGATGTAGCAATAAATGACATCTCAAACTCATGCGAACAATTACATGAATTTGCTCGATGTTGACCTCCCATCGGGTGAGAGAAGATTATTTTTCAAAGGTAATCTACACCACACATTACTACCCGGTTATTTCGTATGTAGCGGCAACCTTCCTGAAGAACCGATCATTTTGGAAGGATTTTATTATTAAAACATATCATATCATATCAAAAATGAATAGCTATCTTGTGAGACTCGTGTTTCTCGTCTTTCATGATATTATAAGGTGACATGTTATATAAGAGATATATGATTTTGAATAGGACCTAAGGATAAGAATGCTGCCAATAGGTTTTAAAATCAAGGACTTAAAGTTTTAAGATAAATGAATCCCCTAAATACATATTTGGGATTAAAGAAATGGTCTGAGTGGCACCTAGGCCTCTTTGGAAGGTTTATATTATGTTTCACTTCACGGATGGGACTAAAAGTGTATAATTTGCTAATAATAAATTTTTGAAGGTATTTTTATAGCACAAAGGTCATACATTAAGTTTTGGAATCAAGAAAGTTGCAAGATAAAGGTTAGCCAAAGTTACCATAAGTTTTGTTAAGAAATCCTTCTTAAATTTGGGTCAAATGTATCAGGTCATATCTCCCAAAACATAACAAGAAGATCTACGAGTCTAGTTTGCAATGCACAAAACAACGCATCAAACTGGCCTCAAAATAAAAAGTTATGACCGTTTTACTGGGATTGCTCGAGCAGTAAATCGGGTCATGGACCGGGTTGGGTAGACCCACCAAGATTTTTGCAAATTTGAGATTTTTAAAGCTCAAATCATTCCTATTTCATCACAAAAGAAAATAAGCTAAAGATAAAGTTCTCTCAAGGTCTCCAAGTGATTTAGGTGAGTTCTTCGCATTTTTACCGTTAAAGTTTGTTCTAGTGCCTTACGCTTTGCAATTGTTTTACCCTCCTATTATCTGTGTTTGGGGCTTTTTTTAAGCTATAAAAAGATGGTGTTCTTGTTGGTTATTTTTGGTTTATAGCTGGTCTATTTAGGTCGTAATTTTGGGGCTCCTTTATGATCATTTTCGCAAAGTTTTACGGACGTTTCCTCACGTAAATACTATATGGCGAGTCTGATCATTAATGGTTAATTTTGGAGTATTTATAGGTGTGTTTAAGCTATGTATACATAGTGGTTGTGAAGCTTAGGAAATAAGGAACAACTCTCATGAAGAGACTTTGGGCCATTGGACGTCCGTTGGAAAGGCATGTTAAAGCTAAGCTCTATCCCTCCTTTTAGGACAAAATCTAGGAAGTTTCCCAAAACATCAAATATGATATCTTACTATTCCATTGATCGAAAGACCTTCTTTGAAAAGAATTGGTATTGTAGTTGAGTTAGTTTAATGATGGTGTTAGGTTAAAATCCATTCGTTCCCATAAACTTGAGATTCAATGTTTATATATCATTTTGTCAGATTTCCTGGCTACCTATCCATTTGTTCAAGGCGTTTCTCTTCGTGGTGTAGTGTCATCAAAATAAATGTATATTACGATGGTGATATAGTATTCCTAATAAGTCCTACTTCCATTACAAAAATATAATTGAAGCATTTAACAAGTGACACATCAATTTTTGATAATCTCTAGCGTAATGCTCCTATTTAAATTACTAATGCACTTGATTCTGTTTACATACGTTCTTTTACTAATTGACACAGGACCATATATAAGTATTATGTAAAGCACCTCTATGAACATTTCCAGAGTTAACGCCTCATTCTAAATGTTGAGTTAAGCTGTCAAACTTATTCAAAATACATGTAAGATCCCATGAGTTGTGTAAATACTATGACAATGATTATGTTGTTATGCGGATAAGTGCACAAATGAGCCAAAATTGGCTAAATTTATGCTACGGCCCATAATGTTTATTCAATATTCATATCATACATGGCACGTTATGCATGGACTCCGAGCTATAATGGGAGGTATAGGGCCTATTTTCCAAAATGATTATGTATATATGTGTATGGTACAAATGGCCACAAGTTGGCAAACAAGATGCCGGTTCACTACTGGAAAGGACCACATTGCTTGTATTTGGTTGGGTATGTCATACATTTGCATCTATATATATGTATTCACGATATGCAATACTCGAGCATACCATGTATATTTCATCAGTAGGATGTTGATTATTGGCCGTTAAGGTTACTTGACTTTTTGGTTACAAGTGGTATTTCTATTACCCTTTTTGCTGTTGTTACCCATGATTTTACTTTTTGCCTTACATACCAGTACATATTTATTCGTACTGGTGTCTCGTTGCCTAGGACACTACATTTTATTTCGTGCATGCAGGTTCATATAGGGACTCTAATCGACCACTCCACTAGGAGCCCAGTTCGGCTATGAGTTGTAAGCTCCACCTCTTCCTGGAGCTTTCACAGGATGCTTTCTTTTTATTTTACAATTAGGTATAGTTAGGGCCTTTTCCCGGCAATATTAGTGGTTCTCTTAGAGGCTATTGTGGACATATTATTTTGGGTCAGCTGTCTTTTGTCTTTCAGTCTCCAGTATAGGATTGACATGTATATATAGTATGTGCTTGTACCTTTGTTGCAGCCTTATTGGCTAGCTAGTACTTTATATTTTGATTTACCTATCTTGATGTACTTGATTTGCTATCGACAAGGTCATGACCCAAATGGTACAGACTTAGTTTTTCTTTTACAGAGGTTATGCTACTCGATTTTCTTTTGGCCCCTAGTTTTGTTGACTAACATGTTTAGTGGCTTACTCAGCCAATAACGGTATTAAGTGCCAGTCGCGCCTCCCCCCTTTTTGGGATGTGACAAACATGGTATCAAAACTTGGTGTCAGACCAGGTTGTGTCCTAGGGAGTCCATAATATCGTGTCTAGTAGAGTCTTGCTTATGGTGGTGTTATGCACCACAATTATAATCAGGAGGCTACAAGGTATTTAGGGACGGTTACCTTCCTTTCACTTAATAGATCATGCTATAAGGCAAAGTTATTGGAACATATGAAATCTTAATCATACTTTGTGGTGCATTTTATTTGTCAAGCTTTCTACATTAAGGATATGGCACAAAGTGAGGTAGTTCGTTAGTGGGTAGTGCATCGCCACAGATGCAGGGCCAGCGATTTGATCGTTATATTCAGTCAGGGTCAGAGCAGAGTTCGTGCCAGCGTAAGAGCCATTGACAGGATCGCTTTGCACAAATGAGACAACCTACTCCTACATGTACATAATGCGGTACTCTTCATAGTGGTCAGTGTAGAAAGGGTTCAGGTGCATGTTACCATTGTGGGCAGACAGGACATTATAGTAGCCAGTGCCAAGGGTTAGGTAGAGGTACAACAGCTTAGCCTTCAGGACCCACTACAGCCTCTTTATCCTCGTCTCATGCTCCTCGACCAGACCTACATTCTACTTAGGGTCATGGTAGGGGGAGATGTAGAGGAGACACTCAGGTTCTATGGGTGTCCAGAATCAAATTTATACTCTCACAGGCCGACAAGATTTCGCGATATCTCCAGATGTGATCATAGGTACATTGATGATACATTCTCATGTTGTTTATGCACTAAGAGATCCTGGCTCTACATTTTCATATATTACTTCATTCATTGCTGGTAGACTTGATATGAGACCTGAGTTATTGCCAGGGTCTGTTAAGGTATCTACACTAATTGGTGACTCAATTTTCGCTAGTCATGTTTATCGAGGTTGTACAGTGTTAATTAATAAGCACCCAACCTATGCTGATTTATGAATTGATTATGCTAGATTTTGATTTTGTTATGGGTATGGATTGGTTGGAAGCTTGTTATGCTAATATTGATTATCGAGCAAAGCTAGTCCACTTCTATTTCCTGGTGAGAAAGTCCTTGAATAGAAATGTAATGTTGCCTCACTCAAGGGTATGTTTATTTCTGTTGTGCCCAAAGTCCCGTTAAGGCGGACTGACACCCATTGCTGATAAGGCTTGGGAGAAACAACCTGTATCCACGCACTTTCTATACAAATTATAAGGGATTAATACATTCAACATGCCTTTAAGAAAGTAAACAGTAATAACAAGCCAAAAGGAAATGCATATGGCTAGGCCGTTGGGGCCACGGTGTCTAAAGTATGAGATATGACCACACATTAATTTAAATAGTCTACAAAGTCTCTAGATAAGCAAATATATCTGATAAGGGTTGAGACAGGCCCCGCCTCGACTAACTATACAATACAAAAATATAAGCCTTAGACACACAAAGCTCCGAAGCAACCTGGAGCTTGGTAACCGCAACTGGATATCCTGCACTCCTATTGGGGAGATCTACTAGCACCTGTACCTACAGCATGAAATACAAGTCCCCCACATGGGATGTCAGTACGAGATAATGTATAGATTATGTAAGGAAGAAAATACTATATATGAAGTAACAACTCAAACGAAACTATGCACTGGTGTAAGCATAAGAGATCACCTTAAGTTATACTGTGGGATCATGTACTTTATGTTTTTTTTATTAATTTACCTTTACTGTACAATCTGTATACAACTTGGAAAATAAATGACTAGTCGATCAGTGGTAAATCTTTATCGGCATCGGCCCTGGCTAGGCTTTTCCCTTCAGCCCTTGGACTACCCCCATTATAGGATCGACCCTGGCTAGGTGATTCTTCAACCCCTCGGGTTACCACCCATCAATAAGCAATATACTTTACCTTTCAATTACCTTTGAGATGATTCTTTTGGTGGTCACAATATTAGAGCTGTAGGACTGTAGATGTAGCAATTGACATGTAAATAATCATACAAGACAATGACAATGAAAAGAGTATGTTGCACAAATAATGAAATTCATATGATTTGAAGCAACTTGTGAACTTTATTTAGCAACAAGAATCAATGTAACTTGGTATCCACGTATGTATGCACATTTGAAGGTGACTATGTATGGGAGCATATGAACATGTGAAAGAGTAGATACATGGTTAATAGCTGTGTCGGAGTTGGTAAGTTCCTTTATGTGCCAAGGAAGAATCTAGATTTCATGCCAAGTAATACAAAATCGAGCAGCCTTACATACCTCGTTGTACGACCTCGTTATTACCTTGATGTAACCTCCTTTTCTCTCAAGTAATGATCTACATTAATGGGGGTAATAATACAAGCATTAGTAACCAGTAAACATATCTTGGCAGTCCAATCTAATTTATAAATAAACTTCAGGCAGCAACCCGTAAACATCGACCCAACAAAGTTATTTTCATCCTTTCCACTGCTAAGAATATGTCTCTACTACCCATTTTATATACATGGTGTATATAGCCTAGTTTAGGTTCGTAACATGCTAGAAATAGTCCACAATTCATAGCACACACCAACTCCCCATTACATGTAATTAGGTAGCACAACATTATGCCATTTCCCTATATCTTGACGTCAACAACTCAAAACTATCCG
Source organism: Solanum medicagineum (assembly GCA_026153255.1). Classification (NCBI taxonomy): domain Eukaryota; kingdom Viridiplantae; phylum Streptophyta; class Magnoliopsida; order Solanales; family Solanaceae; genus Solanum; species Solanum medicagineum. The sequence continues at coordinate 3,125 of JAPFFP010102146.1, read as the reverse complement.
AACTTTAACCAAACTGTGCTCAATACGTCTATACATAAAAATAGCCTTAGAATAGTCCTAGAACAGTACCAAAGCAATCATGAAGGATGTGAGGCAATAGCCTTCCATCCATCAGCCCACAAGTTCTAATCAAAATCAAACTTAAGGTAGCACAATAAAACTCATTCTTAAGTGAAAGAAAATCAGGGCAACAACCTTACATTAATATCTATAATCTAAACCATGTTAAGAACGCCAACTTCTCTTCATAATCTAGCCTATAAACCATAGAAAAGCCACTAAAACAAAGGCAAGTGTACAACAACTTTCTAAACACATGCTGTCGGACCTTTGTTAACAAGCATAACTAACATATATTTCTTGTTTTTCATGGGAAAAGTATACCAAATACATGGATATTTTTACTTACTTTAACTTTCAAGATTGAAGTTTCCTTCAAGAACCCTAGAGGGTTTTATTTGCTGTGTTGTGAAGTGAAGTAAAGAGTAAAAGAAAGTCTTTAGGAAAGCTAAAAATTGTTCCAAAGTGAAATGACTTAAGGGACTATTTTTGAGCCCTTTTAAAGGGTCTCTTTGGCTGACTTTCTCTTGAGATATTGATCACATATTAACACATATTAATAAGCTAGTGATGCCACAGCTTAGCCCTCACACTTGGGCCTAAATGGGTCTCAAAGTTGATGGGCCTTGTCTGTCCATTTTCCTAGTTTCTCTTCACTTAGCTTGGGCCCAATTAGTCAAGTAGGTTGTGATGTACTTGGGCCCTTCTATTATTCATCTTGGGATGTGTGTATTGTCTAGTTACCATGGTAAAACATGGGCTAAAGTTACACTCTTAACACAAACTTTATTCATTATCGGACTTGGACAGATTTGGCATTGGGTCTCGTCCTTGTTTAGCTAGCATAGTTTAGCTAAGCATGTAGGTGACTCACCTACTAGCTTCATAAGTCCTATAAGCACCTCACTTCTTTCATATCATTTAAGGTTGTGATCTCCTCAATTTGTCTTAAAACTTATTTACCCTCGCCCCTCTTCAGCGTTAGGCATACATGTCTCCCTCTAATTTGAGATTCTAGCATTTTTTGAAAAAATTGGTGCTAATTTGAAAAACCATATCACATTTCATTTGCATAGTACTAGTACTATAAGATGTGGGGTGTTATATCCTCCCCCCCCTTAGGAACATTCGTCCTAGAATGTTAGCACGATTGGATATCTTAACCAAGTTAAACCTTTACTTACACAAACATTTGACAACACACTAAGTATTCAATCACACATACCTATTAGTGTCCCAATTCCGCATGTTGGACTTCCTCTTTAGCTTCAAATAAGTAAGGGTATTTTGATTTCATCGCATCCTCGGCCTCCCATGTTATCTCTTCTTGCTGGTTTCTCCAAAGTACTTTTACTGAAGCTATTTCTTTATTTCTTAGCTTCTTAACATGACGATCTAGAATAACAATAGGTACCTTTTGATACGTGAGATCTTCTGTAAATTGCACATCTTCAATAGGAGTAATACGGGATGGGTTACCTATGCATTTTCAAAGCATTGAGACATGAAAAACTGGATGAACCGTTGAATGCTCTTGGGGTAGCTCTAGTTCATATGAAACCTTCCAGAACTTCATAATAATCTGATATGACCTTATGTAACGTGGGCTAAGTTTTCCTATTTTACCAAATCTCATAACCCCTTTCATTGGAGACACCTTTAAAAATAGCCAATCCCCTACTGAGAATTCCAGTCCCCTCCTTCGAGCATCCACCTATAATTTGTAACGGCTTTGGGTTGTTTTTAGCTGTTGTTGTATTACCCTACCTTTTTCCATTGCATGTTGTACTAAATCTGGCCCAAGCAAGATGGTTTCACCCACTTTAGACCATCCAATTGGCGACCTACATTTCCTTTCATACAAAGCTTCATAAGGTGCCATCTTGATACTCGAGTGGTAGCTATTATTATAGGCAAATTCAATAAGTGGCAAATGGTCCACCCAACTACCTTTAAAGTCCAAAGCATAAGCCCGCAACATATCTTCAACTGTCTGAATGGTGCATTCTGCTTGACCGTCTGTTTGAGGGTGGAAAGTTGTACTCAAATTCACTTGTGTCCCTGAACTCCTTTGGAAGGACTTCCAAAACTTTTCAATGAATTGAGCCCCCCAATTAGATATAATGGAGATTGGGACTCCATGTAGCCTGACTATCTCTTTGAGGTATAGCTTGGCATACTCTTCAGCTGTATAATCACTCCTGACTGGCAAAAAGTGTGCTGACTTTGTGAGTCTGTCAACTATTACCCATAAGGAGTCAAACTTTTGAAATGAGCGAGGGAACCCGGTAACAAAATCCATATTGATCATGTCCCGCTTCCATGTTGGAAGCTCTATACATTGCATATAACCTCCTAGCTTTTGGCATTCTACTTTCACTTGTTGGCAATTTGTACATTGATCCACAAATTTTGTAAGTCCTTTTTCATGCCTCCGCACCAAAACATTCCCTTCGGGTCATGGTACATCTTAGTTGATCCTGAATGGATGGAAAATCTGGAATGATGGGCTTCTTCCATTATCCTTTTCCTTAGTCCATTAATATCAGGCACACATAGTCTATTTTGGTAATAATGTACTCCATTTTATGTAAGGTCAAAGCTCTTTATCATACCCTGACTCACCTTGTCTTTAAGTCATCGTAAAATAGGATCCTTGAACTATCTTTCTTTCACCTCCATTACCAACAAAGACTCCGCAGCATTATATATAACAACCCCTTACATTGTGATTTCAAGAAGGCGAACTCCCAAATTAGTTAGTTGTCGTAGATCCTTAGGTACCCCTTGATTTTCCACGGCCTGATCACCAATATTCATGATTTCCTTATGACTCAGAGCATCGTCTACTACATTTGCCTTTCTTGGGTGGTAAAGTATATTAACGTCATAATCCTTTATTAGCTCTAGCCATCTCTGTTGTCTTATGTTTAGGTCTTTTTGCTTAAAGATGTATCACAGGCTTTTATGATCAGCATAATTGCCAACGTGAACCCCATACAAATAGTGGCGCCATACTTTCAAAGCAAATACAACCGCTGCTAGCTGAAGCTCATGAGATGGGT